>JAODAL010006465.1:0-133368 GCA_025379985.1 Phyllomedusa bahiana | reverse complement strand
CCCGAATTAGAAAAATTAGTCCCCCCCTCCAGCAATAGATTAAATACGTTCCCCCTCCAGCTTTTAGATAAAAACGGGGGCCCCCCCGGAATGGATAAATACGTGCCCCCCCAGCAATAAAATAAATATGCCCCCTCCAGTAATAGAAAAATACGTGCCCCCTCCAGCAAGAGATAAAATAGGGGCCCCCCCTGAAAATAGTTTAAAAATAGTGCCCCCTCCAAAAAGATAAATCCCTTCCCCCCCTCCTTTAAAAAATTAAATACATGCCCCCCCCCCAAAAATTTGGAAAAATACAGGGGCCCCCGCAAGGAATTAAATCATGCCCCCTCCAGCAATGGTATAAATACATGCCCCCTCCACCAATTTTTTTAAAACATGCCCCCTCCAGCAATAGTTAAATACTTGCCCCCTCCCAGCAAAGATAAAAAACATGCCCCTCCAAAATTTAATAAATGTCCCCCTCCAGTAATGGATAAAATACGTCCCCCCTCCATAAGGGAAAAAATACCCCCCCTCCACCCAATAGATAAATACATGCCCCCCCTGTAATAGATAAATTTTATCCCCCCCCCAGTAATAGTTTAAAAAAACGTCCCCCCTCCAAAAATGTAGTTTAAATACATCCCCCCTCCAGTAATTTGAAAAATTTACGTGCCCCTTCCAGTAATGATAGATAAATACTTTCCCCCTCCGTAATGGGATAAATACGTGCCCCCTCCAGCAATAAATACGTGCCCCATCCAGCAATAGATAAAAAACGGGGCCCCCTCCACAATTGAAAAAAAAAAGGAGGGGGGGGCCCCCCCCCAAAAAATAGATAAATATTTCCCCCCTTCCTGAAAATGGGTAAATACATGCCCCCCCCAGTAATAGAAAATTTACGTGCCCTCCCCTTTAAAAATTTAAAAAACGTCCCCCTCCAGTAATGATAGAAAAATTTACGTGCCCTCTCCATAATAGAAAAATCCGGGGCCCCCTCCGGGAATAAAAAATTACGTCCCCTCCAGCAATAAAAAAAATTTTACGTCCCCCCTCCCCAATAGAAAAATACTTTCCCCCCCCCCAGAAATTTAGAAAAATACGGCTCCCCCCAGAATAGATAAATACGTGCCCCCCCCCAAGAAATAATAAAAAAATTTTGGCCCCTCCTGTAATGGGGTTAAATACATGGCCCCCTCCAAAAGGGGTTGGAAAAAATACTTCCCCCTTCAGCAATAGATAAATACGTGCCCCCCCCCAAAAATAGATAAAACTTCCCCCTTTTCCAGTTTTTAGATAATACATAACCTCCAGAAATTGGAAAAATTTTAACAGGGCCCCTCCGAAATGGAAAAAAATACATGCCCCCCCCACAATGGAAAAATTTACATGTCCCCCCCCCCAGCAATAGTAAATACGGCCCCCCCGCATTGGAGAAAACCCCAGGGCCCCCCCCAGCAATGGATAAATACAGCCCCCCCAGCAATGGAAAAATCCCTGCCCCCTCCGGGAAGGGATAAAATACTTGCCCCCTCCCAATAGAAAAATTTACTTTTCCCCCTCCCCCAAAATTAAAGGACCCCCGTATATCCCCTTTTGAGCAATTTGCCCCTCCAGTAATAGGGCCCCCCCATAATAGGGCCCCCATTAACATCCCCCCCAGTAAACGGGGTTCCAGTAATATCCCCCTCCAGAAATATGGGGCCCCCTTTTTTTAAAGCCCTTCCCGGTCCCCAGGGCCCCCACAGTATCCCCTCCAAGTAATAGGGCCCCAGTAGTAGGCCCCCCCAAAATTTGGAGCCCCCTAGTATCCCCCCTCCAGAAATATAAACCCCCAGTAGTAGCCCCTCCAAAAATATAACCCCCCATAGTATGCCCCCCCCGTAATATAAGCCCCCATAGTACCCCTCCATTTAAATTTGAGCCCCATAGTTTTGTCCTTCCAGTAAATGAGCCCCAGTAAAAATTTTTTTTCCTTTAAACATGGCCCCCCTTTTAACTTGGGCCCCCAAAAAGGGCCCCCCAGTAACATAGCCCCCAGTAACATGACCCCCAGTAACATGGCCCCCAGAAAACAGGGCCCCCAGTAAACATGACCCCGGATTTTCATGGCCCCCCGGGAAATTGTGCCCCTCCAGGAAATATGACCCCCCAGTAATTTTAAATGCCCCTCCGCAAAAAGGGGCCCCCGGTTTTATGCCCTTCCAGTTTATGGCCCCCCAGCAAAAAAGCCCCTCCAGTTATATAAACCCCCCATTTGGAATCCCCCCTCCATTTATATAAAACCCCCAAAAGTATGTCCCCCCAGTAAATAAGCCCCCAAAGTATATCCCCTTTCCCGTAATAAAAGCCCCCATGTATGCCCCCTATTAAAATGAGCCCCCAGAAGTATGCCCTTCCATTTAATAGACCCCCATAGAATCCCTTTCCATTAACAGGGCCCCCCAGAAAAACAGGGGCCCCAGTAACAGGGCCCCCCAGAAAACTGGCCCCCATTTAACATGACCCCCAGTAACAGGCCCCCCAGTAACATGCCCCCCAGTAAAAAAGGCCCCCAGTAACAGGACCCCTTTTTAACATGGCCCCCAAATTTTAAATACCCCAAAAAATATCCCCAAAAACAGACCCCATTAATTCCCCAGTAACTTCCCCCCAGAAAACTGGCCCCCATTAACAGACCCCCCATTAAAAAAAAGGGCCCCAGAAAATATGGCCCCTAAACCGGGGGTTTTGGGGCCCGGGTTTAGATTAAAAAAAAAAAAAAAAAGAGAGAAAGAGAGAGAACGTTACTCCCCGTGCCAGGATCCCTGCAGCGACGCTGCCTCCGACATCCGGCGTGCTCCCGCGGCACCGGGGGTGTGACGTCACTGCTGCATCACACCCCCTGCGCCACTGCTCGCTGTAGATACGGAGCTGTGAGCGTCGCATCCACAGCGAGAGGGAAAGCAGGGACAGTAGTGAGCCGCCCCTGCTTTCTCTACGATGCAGTCGCACGCTGTGTGCAGCTTCTATCCCTGCGCGGCCGGATTACAGCGGCCGCGCAGAGCAGATGCCGACTGCCCGGACTAAAGTCACCGGTATCATGTTAGCCCGGCGCCGCGGAACGTCGGGCGATGCGCTACGGCCCGGTGCCGGTCCTCGGACCGGCGGTTGGGGACCCCTGCAGTAAATTAAAAAACTCATGGCCCTTGGAAGGCGAGGAGGAAATTACGAAAACCAGAAATCCAAAAATAACCGCGACTTGAAGGGGTTAATGGCCGCCTCTTCTCTTTCATAGCTTCCAAGAGGGACTGCATTGAGCGCTTTGGAGCACACACGCTCCATCGGATCACCAAGGATGACGACGTCATATGTGCCGCAGAGTATTCCCGCATCGTGCCATTGGAGAACGGAGAGGTAAGCGGCTTCCCGGCTGAAAATTCAGTCTGCTACCCTCACATTGGCTGTCTTGCTTCACGGTGCTTTCTATTGTTTTGGTTCCAGATTGTGGTCCCATTGGTGACCAAGCGTCCAGGAGCCATGAACTTCTCCTACTCCCCGCTACTCAGGAACTTCACCAAAGCAACCAACATTCGGTTTAGGTTCCTCAGAACTAACACCCTACTGGGACACCTTATGGGCAAAGCACAGGGGGATCCCACTGTAACTAGAAGGGTGAGTAACAAAAGCAATCCTTAAAGGGGTTGTCTCACTACATTGATTCGTCCTGTTTTCTTGGTTTCATTTTGAATTCAGGGGCGTGTTTATTGGCCTCTACTAGGCTGCAGTAGAAGCCAGGTCTGTAGTTATAGCAACCAGTGCAGGCAGCCTATCATGAGAGATTGAACAGGTCTGTAGCTGTAACGACCAGTGCTGACAGCCTATCAGGAGAGATTGAACAGGTCTGTAGCTATAGCGACCAGTGCTGGCAGCCTATCATCAGAGATTGAACAGGTCTGTGGCTGTAACGACCAGTGCTGACAGCCTATCATGAGAGATTGAATAGGTCTGTAGTTATAGCAACCAGTGCAGGCAGCCTATCATGAGAGATTGAACAGGTCTGTAGCTGTAACGACCAGTGCTGACAGCCTATCAGGAGAGATTGAACAGGTCTGTAGCTATAGCGACCAGTGCTGGCAGCCTTATCAGGAGAGATCAAACAGGTCTGTAGCTATAGCGACCTGAGGAGCTGATGCAGCCCATACAAGAGGGGATATCTAGGAATAGGTAGGACACTGTTAATGGACACATATTGCAAAGTCACTTGTTTTTGCGAGATCTTTAACATAAAAAGCAATACTTGTAGTGAGACAACCCCTTTAAAGGGTCTGTCCAGGATTATGGTGGCTTTCTTCCAGAAACTGTGCCACTCCGCTCTGTAGGTTGTGTGTGGTATTGCAGTTCCAACTCATTTTCTTCAATGGAGTTGACCTGCTATATCAGACACAACTCACGGACAGGTATGGTGCTCTTTTTTGGAAGAAAGACGCCATGTTTGTATAATCCTGGACAACCGCTTAATGCCTGGGAAATGGGCAATGTGACCAGATGCATGAGGCCAATAAGTCCCATTGAGATTTGTTATAAAGTATTTTTGTTAGAGGTCATCTTAAGGGGGTGCTCTGCTTTGGACCTATCCCTACTTGTTAGACGGGTTCCTTGACAGTAAACTGAACTCAGGTGTCCTCCTGCTGGAACCCCTGCGATTTGTGGGAAAACCTGACAGTCAAGTTCAATTTACCTGCAGCGCCACCACGGGGGGGGAAATGAAGCATTACACATCGTCTATTCATGTCAATGGGTTGTCTGTGTAATGCAGGACAGAACAAGTCCTCCAGAAGAGGAGACACTCTTTGTAGCTCTTCACAAGGGATAAAAAATTACAAAAAACACTTTAATATGTTATGAAATTCATTGATACATTTTTTTTTCCAGTACTACTACAGCATCAAGGATATTAGCATCGGAGGACGCTGTGTATGTAACGGGCACGCCGAAGTCTGCAATCCCAAGGACCCTGCAAACCCATTCAAGTGAGATGTAGCAAAGAGCTGCAGAGGGTGGGGGGACTGTGTATTCACATGCAAGTAGTAGTCTGTATGGACGTAATGGGCCATTTATCAAAACTGTCTAATAGAAAGACTGTCTATGTTTCTCATAGGAACCAATCAGAGCCCATAGATACCAATCAGAGCCCATAGATACCAATCAGAGCTCATAGATACCAATCAGAGCTCATAGTAACCGGTCAGCGCTCATAGTAACCGATCAGAACCCACAGCAACCAATCAGAGCCCACAGCAACCAATCAGAGCCCATAGCGACCAATCAGAGCTCATAGTAACCGATCAGAGCCCATAGCGACCAATCAGAGACCATAGCAACCAATCAGAGCCCATAGTAACCGATCAGAGCCCATAGCGACCAATCAGAGCTCATAGTAACGATCAGAGCCCATAGCAACCAATCAGAGCTCATAGCAACCAATCAGAGCCCATAGTAACCGATCAGAGCCCATAGCGACCAATCAGAGCTCATAGTAACCGATCAGAGCCCATAGCGACCAATCAGAGCTCATAGTAACCGATCAGAGCTCATAGTAACCGATCAGAGCCCATAGCGACCAATCAGAGCTCATAGTAACCGATCAGAGCCCATAGCAACCAATCAGAGACCATAGCAACCAATCAGAGCCCATAACAACCAATCAGAGCTCATAGTAACCGATCAGATCTCATAGCAACCAGAACCCACAGCAACCAATCAGAACCCATAGCAACCAATCAGAGCTCATAGTAACCAATCAGAGCTCATAGTAACCGATCAGAGCTCATAGTAACCGGTCAGAGCTCATAGTAACCGATCAGAGCTCATAGTAACCGATCAGAGCTCATAGTAACTGATCAGAGCTCATAGCAACCAACCAGATCGCATAGCAAACAATCAGAGTTCATCATAACCAATCAGAGCTCATAGCGACCAATCAGAGCTCATAGCAACCAATCAGATCTCATAGCAAACCAATCAGAGCTCATAGCGACCAATCAGAGACCATAACAACCAATCAGAGCTCATATCAACCAATCAGAGCTCATAGCAACCAATCAGATCTCATAGCAAACCAATCAGATCTCATAGCAAACCAATCAGAGCTCATAGCGACCAATCAGATCTCATAGCAAACCAATCAGAGCCCATAGCAACCAATCAGAGCCCATAGCAACCAATCAGAGCCCATAGCAACCAATCAGAGCCCATAGCAACCAATCAGAGCCCACAGAAACCAATCAGAGCCCATAGCAACCAATCAGAGCCCATAGCAACCAATCAGAGCTCATAGCAACCAATCAGAGCTCATAGCAACCAATCAGAGCTCACAGCAACCAATCAGAGCCCATAGCAACCAATCAGAGCTCATATCAACCAATCAGAGAACATAGGCACCAATCAGAGCACATAGCAAGCAATCACAGCTCAGCTTACATTTCATACTGCTCTGGGAAAATAAAGCTGAGCTCTGATTGGTTGCTATGAGTTCTGGTTGCTATGAGCTCTGATTGGTTGCTGTGAGCTCAGATTGGTTGCAATGAGCTCTGGCTGCTATAAGCTCTGATTGGTTGCTATGGGCTCGGATTGATTGCTATGAGCTCTAATTGGTTGCTATGAGCTCTGATTGGTTGCTAAGGGCAACAAAGACAGTCCTACAGTCACACAAGTTTCATAAATGAGGCCAATAACAACCAATCAGAGCTCAGCTTTTATTTTTTACACTGCTGTGGAGAAATAAACGCTGAGCCCTGATTGGTTGCTATGAGCTTTGGTCGGTTGCTATGGGCAATAGACAGTCTTTCTGTTCAACCTTTTTGATCCATGAGACTCAGTGTCTCCTGGATTGCTGCGCGCATGCTCTGTCTGTATGATGTGCTATAGGTGTATGTAAACCATGCTATGCTGCTATTGACGAGCCGTTGCATTGATATCAGGGTGATGGATTTCAGCATATAGCACATATAACACACAATATATTTAGTGCTTTGTGGATTTCGTGACCTCAGTGGGTTGAGATGTCGGCTAAACCCCAGAGCCAATATTCTTGATGGGTTCCTTTAATTTTTTTTATTTTGCGTTCACGGAGCTGGTTGTTTTTCCTTCGCAATGTAGGGCGGTGTTGTTGTATATATTACAAGTCTCTGGGTCCTCGTGTATATCGTCAGCTACGGGCGGCAGGTTCATTGAATTATGACGTGCACCTTAGAGCTGACAGAGGAACTGAAGCTGATGATGGACGGGGGTTATCGGTGGATCTGCCCCTCTTGTCAGCAACATCTTCTTGCCTCTGGCAGCTTCCTTGACATGATCCAACAATGTCAGCTTCTGATGAGAGGCCATGCTTTACCTCCGAGGATCACACATGACCCCACCAGCAATCTGCAATGATTCTTATGACAGCTTCCTCTAAGTGCACACTACAATACGGCAGTGTCTGATTTCTGCTGGGGGGGTTTGTGGAGTTCGTGGGAGGTGCAGGGGCCGCTACCAGTAATTTATTGCATTGACAGGTGTTGCCTGAGCTTCAATAATCTTATTGTGTATGACGGACATGTACTAAGGCGGGTCTGGCTGCCGGCCCGTGTTTACCATGTGCGGTGGTGAACATCATTCAGCGTAACTTTGCTGTTTTTTTTTTTTTTATTTCTTCTTACCTTGACTTTATGCTGTTTAATTTGCCCAATCTCTGCTACCAGTGCTCTCTGTGTTTGCCCATCTATGCCATGAATCAACTTGCTTTTTTGTTGACCCTCACTCCCTTCTGTAAACTGCTATGGTCCTTTTTTTATGTGCACTGATGCCTTGCTTCCTTACCCTGTTATCCTTGCTTTTTCTCCTAACTCAAAAATTTCTGTGACCTTTCTCCTTAATAATAATTCTTCTCGCCTTTCTGCTTTATTTTAAAACTTACTTTGCCCTTTTTCTTCATCCAAGACTTTTTGCCTTTCTTCTTTACCAACACATTTCCTTGTCCTTCCTCTTCACTCAGAAATCTCTTTGCTCTTTACCCATAAAAACCATGGCCCTTTCTCTGTGCCCAAACATTTTCTTGCTCTTCCTTTCTACCGAAAAAATCTCTTTGCTCTTCCTCTATGCCCCAAAATCTCTTTGCGCTTTTTCTTTGCCCCGAAATCTCTTTGCTCTTCCTCTTTACCTAAAATCTCTTTGCTCTTCCTCTTTACCTAAAATCTCTTTGCTCTTCCTCTTTATCCAAAATCTTTGCTCTTCCTCTATGCCTCAAAATCTCTTTACTCTTCCTCTTTATCCAAAATCTTTGCTCTTCCTCTATGCCTCAAAATCTCTTTGCTCTTCCTCTTTACCCAAAATCTCTTTGCTCTTCCTCTTTTCCCAAAATCTCTTTGCTCTTCCTCTTTTCCCAAAATCTCTTTGCTCTTCATCTTTCCCCAAAATCTCTTTGCTCCTCTTCTCTGCCCCAAAATCTCTTTGCTCCTCTTCTCTGCCCCAAAATCTCTTTGCTCTTCCTCTTAACCCAAAATCTCTTTGCTCTTCTTCTTTGCCCCAAAATCTCTTTGCTGTTCTTCTTTAACCCAAAATCTCTTTGCTCTTCCTCTTTACCCAAAATCTCTTTGCTCTTCTTCTTTACCCCAAAATGTGTTTGTGTTTCCTCTTCACTCCAAAATCTTTGTTGTTCTTCTTTACTCAAAAATATCCTTGCCCTTCCACTTAAGCCAAAATATAGTAAAATTGTTTTGTTCTTACAATTTACCATAATATCACCCGCTCCTTTCTTTTGACCCAAACATTTCCATGCTTTTTCTCTCTACCTCAAAAAAAATAAACTCTTCCTCTTTGCCCCAAAATCTTTTCGCTCTTCTTCTTTACCCATACATATTCTTTCCTTTCCTCTTTACTCAAAAACATTGTTGCCCTTCCTCTCTTGCAAAATATCTTACAATCAGTTTGCTCTTCCATCTTTCCCAAAAATCTCCTTTCCTTTCCTGTTCCTCAAAACATTTCCTCGCCCTTCACCTCCATCCAAAAAATCTCTTTGCTCTTCCTCTCTACCAAAAAAATCTTCTTGCCCTTCCTCTTGACCCAAATTTTCTTGCCCGTTCTTTCTACCCCAAATAAAATCTCTTTGTTCTTTCTCATTACCCAAAAATCTATTTGCTGTTCTATAGCCCAAACATTTTTTAAATAGTTTTTCTGTACCTCTTTATCGAAAATTCTCTACACCCAAAAATCTATTCTCCTCCTCTCTACCCCAAAAAATGTCCGTAATTTCTCCTTACTACCTCTTTGGCTTTTTTTCTCTACACAAACATCTTGCCTTTTCCTTTTGGTCCAAAAATCTCCTTGGCCTCCCTCAGTACCAAGGTCTTCATCCTACTCCTGCTCCTTTCCATAGACTTCACCATTCCCTTCCTCCCCTTCATCTGAATGTCTTCCTCATCAGTGACCTTCACCTTGACCTTGCTCATGATTTTTAGTTGTCCTCTATCACCATCAGTGTTCTTGACCTTGTCCTTCCTCTTCCAGTGATGATTACTTTACTCTTCCCCTTCTTCCTCTATTTTTCCTTACTGTTCACCCAATCTTCTCCTCACCTCTATCTGTTAACCTTCCTTCCAATTTTTCAACAATATACCCTTGGTTTGGGGGCTCCTTGGGGTCACGGTATATTAGGCCCTGAACCACCATGAGCGGGTCTTTTTCTTCTTTAAGACATTTCCCCTTCTCTCCTCCAAGGCTTCAGTGTGAATGTCAGCACAATACTTGTGGACCATCATGTGACATCTGCTGTCCTGGCTACCACCAGCTACCCTGGAAACCGGCGACCATGGATAGTCCCAATGAATGTGAACGTAAGTGCTGACCTCCTCGCCTAATCCCCCAAGTCGCTGTTTTCTGAGAAGGTCTTCCAAGAATAACTCGAAGTCCTTGAGTTATGTGGTTGAAGCCGGCTACGGAGGCTGCACGGTCACACGCAGGTTTTTTTTATGGTTGGTTTTATGGTTTGGAGAACATCTGCTTCGAAACACTTTGTACATGGACAGCGGCGCCCGGAGACGTGAGACTGTTGTTCCAACCTGTCGAAACCATTCCAGCTAACTAAATGATACCTAATGTCTCCATTCAGGTTTGAGGTCCCTACTTGCTGTCATGGAATGGAATCGTTCATTGTTTGTATTCAGAGACTGGGAAACCTGTCCTTGAAATTATGTTGCTTAAAGGGGTTCTGCCACGATCTCATTTCATACCTCCTTCATCCACTCGTTGCTCAGGAGGGGGCTGGTGTTTTTTGAATGCTACATGTGACCCAGCAGGATGACTCTCCGGGCCCTTTTTCATCTCTGTAGTAAAAAAAGGCTGTTTATGAAAGCATTGGAACCCTAGGTAAAGTTTTTCCTCCAGGCACAAGGCCCCTCTTTTCAAATCTCGCAATAAAAAAACCCGGGTGAATTTTTTTTCTCTTATCAATGTACAGACCTCGTTGAGGTTTCTTTTTTTTTTATTTGACTTTTTGACAAATTTTACTGGGGGACAGGGACAGGAGTAGAAGAAGCACCTGGGGTTGAACACTCGTAGCTGCCTGGAGGAGAGGTGTGTCCCGAGCATGTGCGGCCAGGAAAAGAGGGCCTCAGCCCCCCTGGTCTACCCCTGGAGAGACGTAAACAGGGATCCTAAAGGAGCAGCTAGACAAAAAGGGTCAAAAAAAAAAAATTTTTAATTTGATAAGGGTAAAAATTTTGTTATTTCATTTCCCAAACTTCCCGTCCCAATTTTTAACTTGGGCAAAACCCCTTTTAAAGCACCGATGTAGCAGCACATTTTTGGGACGGGGTTTTTGAACTTCCCCTAATTAAGTTTTATTCACCGTTTAGCATCGAGATCTTTGAGAACATTACGTCAGGCTTTAACCCTTTTGGGTCCCCCGCCAAAGTCTCCCAGTTAAGGGGGTTTGCCAAAATTTGTGAAAATTATTTTTGGGGCAAATAATAATTTGAAATCACCCGCTCCCGGGAAATGAACCCTCTATTTCCTACTCACCCCTGAAATGTAACGGCTCCTTTTGACTCAACAAACCCCCCAAGGGGTGGATCGATTCGGGGCGCTAAACCGGCGGGCCATACAAGTAAATTTTGGTCTACTCCAGGTTGGGTTTTATTAGATACATTCCCAGGTTTTGGGATAGAAATCCCGGCTCGTAAGGTACTTCCCCCCAGGGGGTTTTTTTTTTTTTTTTTAAAAAATGTGTGTTTTCCCGCATTTCGCCATGTATTGCCGTTATTTTGACAAAACGCCCGCAATTACAAATTCCCCAACCCAAAGAAAGCGGGATTGCCTTTCCCCCCGCGCGTCAATGGCTGTCCCAGGGGAAAGGGCAGGAAATTGTTAAGCAGAGATTCGGCCGGGGACTGTGTCTATGGGGCCTGCCCGCCGGCCCCCCGTTTCTTTTTTGGAATTAGCCGTCAGCCTGGTTCCAAAACACCTGGCTTTGGGGCGCGTACAACCACCAAAAACCCGGGGAACATACCCTAATAGTTATAATTTTATTACCATTTTATATGTTTTTTTTAATAAATCAATTTTTTTTATATTTTAGCACAATACTGATGGCGTCAATTGTGAGCGATGCCGGTCCGGGTACTACAAGTCACCAGATCATCCCACTGAGTCGCCATACACTTGTCAACGTAAGTCTAACTAGACCAGATCTATAAAAGTTTTCCATATAGTGCCCTATATACTGGCAACTGGGGGGTCCTGCCAACCGGCATTTATACTGCATGGAAAAGCCCCCAACTATAAAAAAGAAAACCAGCCAACCCAATGGGAGGGCACTGTCTAATATAGAGCTATACTTTAAATTTATGACCCCTGCACTTTGACTCGCAGTGCATAGCTCATATCGGAAGATTTGTGTGAAGCGCTGGCTTGGTGGGCATTTAAGGTGTGCAGTAGCCTGCCTGCACTTGTATCTCTTGTTGATGTCATGGGTGAAAAGGAGATGATAATTATTGGCTTTTGGGCGCAGGGTGGCGGTATTTCTGCATCTACGCAGTTTGTGAACTGTTGGCAGCTGCTGTGGTGAGAGTGTACCTGGAGTGGACAAATGGCACCATTGTGATTAAGCGATGTGGAAACTGCCAAGCACCATGTGTCATTGATGTGAGAGGTGACTGTCGGCTAAAAGTGTGCCCAAGGATGACACGTTACAAGGGAGCGGCTCACTGCCAAAATCCAAAGGGGGGAAAAACCCAACAGCAAACACACGTCTATGGGCCCCAACAAAAGATGTCACTGCACCTCTGAAAACCCAACTGTGTATGGGCGGAGCAGACGATGTACTGCACCTCGCTAACCCACTGGTTATGGGCCCCCGGACAGAGGGATTCACTGCACCTCTCTAACCCTACTTTAGGGGGCCCCAAAGCAACAATGTCACTGCCCTCTGCTAACCCTACGTGTAGGGGCCCCCAAAGCGACGATGTCACTGCACCCTTAACCCTACTGGGGTAGGGGCCCCAGCAACAGTTTCACTGCACCTCTGCTAACCCTACTGTGTAGGGGGCCCAGCAACAATGTCACGCACCTCGTAACCCACTGTTAGGGGGCCCCGAGCAACGATGTCACTGCACCTCCCCCAACCCACTTGTAGGGGCCCCGGACAGACGGATGTCACGCACCTCGCAAACCCCCTACTGGTATGGGCCCTGAGCAGAGGGATGTCACGCACCTCTGTAACCCACGGGGTAGGGGCCCCAGAGCAGACGGATGCACTGCACCCTCTGCAACCCCTACTGTTAGGGGGGGCCCGGAAATAATTCCTCACCCTGCAAAAATACTGTGAAGGGGGCCCCGGAGCAAAGGATTTGTCTCAAACCCGGTTGGGCCCCAAAACTTTTACTGTTGAAATTTGGGGGGCCCCCGGAGCAGACGATGCCTGCACCTCTGTAACCCTATTTTAGGGGGCCCTGGAGCAAAACGGAGTCACTGACCTCCTTTTGGGGGCCCTAAACACCTCCCCCCTGTTGGTATGGGCCCCGAGCAAGGGTGTCACTGCACCTCTGCTAACCCTGTTATGGGGCCCCGGACAGACGGATGGCCCCACGGGTTTTTTCTCCTCCCTAACCCGCCCCCCGTGTTAGGGGGGCCCCCCCAAAGGAGGGGGGCAGACGGATGTCCGCACCTCTGAAACCCCACTTGTATGGGGCCCCAGCAGACGGATGCACGCCCTCTGCTAACCCTCTGTTTTGGGGGCGGAGCAGACGGAGTCCTGCACCTCTGCTAACCCTACTGTGTATGGGCCCACAAAAGGATGTCACTAAAACCTCGCTAACCCACTTTTTTTGGGGCCCGGAGCAGACGGATGTCACGAAACCTCGCTAACCCTACCGTGTAGGGGGCCCCAAGCGACAGCACCACCTCTGTAACCCCCCCGGGGTATGGGGCCCCAGAGCCCAAAAAAAAAACGAGGTGCACTGCACCTCTGCTAACCCATGTGTAGGGGGCCCGGGAGCAGATAGATGTCACTACACCCTCTGCTAACAATCTGTGAAGGGGGCCCCGGGCAGACGATTCACTGCACCTCTCTAACACTAAACTGTGTAGGGGCCCGGAGCAGACGGAGCACTGCACCTCTGCTAACCCTATTGTGATGGGGCCCGGAGCAGCGGATGCACCACCTCGCTACCCCACTGTGTAGGGGCCCCGGAGCAGACAGATTCACTGCACCTCTGAAAACCCTGTGTAGGGCCCCACAGAGGGATGTCACTGCACCCTGCAACCCTACTGTGAGGGGGCCCCGGGAGCAGCAGATGTCACTGCACCTCTGCTAACCCTACGTTATGGGATCGGGACAGACGGATGTCACTGCACCTCTGCAACCCCTACGTGTATGGGGATCTGGAGCAGAGGGGATGTCACTGCACCCTGCTAACCCTACTGGTAGGGGGGCCCGGGAGCAGACGGATGACTGAAAACCTCTGCTAACCTTACTGTGTATGGCCCCGGCAGACGGAGTCACTGAAACCTCTGCTAACCCCACTGTGTAGGGGATCGGGACAAACGTTTCACTCACCTCTGCAACCCTACGGGTTTAGGGGGATCTGGAAAAGGAATTCACTGCACCTCTGCTAACCCTACTTTGTATGGGCCCTGGAGCAAGATGCACTGCACCTCTGCAAACCCTTTACTGTGTATGGGGCCCCGGAGAAAAAAGTCACTGCCCCTCGCTAACCCTACCGTGTTGGGCCCCAAAGCAGAGGGTTTGCACTGCCCTCTGCTAACCTACCGTGATGGGGCCCCGAGCAAGGGGATGTCACTGCCCCTGAAAACCCGACTGTGAGGGGCCCCGAGCAACGGATTCACGCACCTCTGCAAACCCCTACGTGATGGGGCCCTAGCAGAAATGTCACCACCTCGCTAACTACTTTGAAAGGGCCCCCCGGAGCGAGGGATGTCACTGCACCTCGAAAACCTACTGTGTAGGGGGCCCCGGAGCAAACCTGTCACGGGCACCCTGCAACCCCCCTTGTATGGGGCCCGACAGAGGGATGTCACCCCCCTCTGCTTCCCTACGTTATGGGCCCCGAGCAGACGATTCCGCACCCTCAAACCCTGTGTAGGGGGCCCCGGACAGAGGATTCACGCACCTCCTCTAACCCTACTGTGTATGGGGCCCCGGGCAGACGTTCACTCACCCTGAAAACCCTACTGTGTATGGGACGGAGCAAGATGTCACTGCCCCTCGCAAACCCTACGTGTATGGGGCGGAGCAGGGAATGCATCACCTCTCAACCCTACTGTGTGGGGGGCGGAGCAACGGTTTTTCACTGCCCTCTGCTAACCCTACTGTGTAGGGGGGCCCACAGACGGATGTCACTGCACCCTCTAACCCTTACTGGATGGGCCCCGGAGCAGAGGATGTCACTGCACCCCCGCTAACCCTACTGTGTAGGGGGGCCCCCGGACAAGGAGGTCATGAAACCTCTGCTAACCCACTTTGAAGGGCCCCCCGAGCAGACGGACCCCTGCCCCCTCTGCTAACCCACTGTGTAGGGCCCCAGAGAGAAACGGAGCACTGCACCTCGCAAACCCTACTGTGTATGGGGCCCGGAGCAGACGGATTCACTGCACCCTTAACCCACTGTGTATGGGGGCCCCAAGCAAGGGATGTCACTGCACCTCTGTAACCCTACGTGTAGGGCCCCCCCGAGAAAAGGATGTCACTGCACCTCTAAACCCCCTACTTGTAGGGGGCCCCCGAGCAAGGGATGTCATGCACCCTGAAACCCACTTGGTAGGGGCCCCGACAGCGGAGCACTCACCTCTAAAAACCCTTTACTGTGAGGGGCCCCCGACAACGATGTCATGCACCTCTGCTAACCCTACTGGGGGTAAGGGGGCCGGACAACATGTCCTGCACCCTCTGCAAACCCCACGTGTAGGGGGGCCCCAACAAAACGATGCACTAAAACCTCTGCTAACCCTACTTTTGGGGGGGGCCCGGACGGTAAAGCACTGCACCTCTGCTCCCCAAACGGTAGGGGCCCCGACAGACGGATGCACGGGACCCCCCCTAACCAAACTGTTAGGGGCCCCGGAGCAGAGGATGTCACTGCACCCGCAAACCCCTATTGGTATGGGGCCCGGGCAACGGATGTCACTGCACCTCGCTACCCTACTGTTAGGGGGGCCCCCGGACAGAAAAGATTCACTGCACCCTGCTAACCCTACGGGTTTAGGGGCCCCAAACGGGAGTCATGCCCCTGCAACCCTATTTTTGGGGCCCGGCAACGTTCACTGAAAACCCTCTGCTAACCCACTGGTTATGGGGGGGAGCAAGGATGTCACTGCACCCTGCTAACCCACTGTTTTATGGGGCCCCCAGACGATTAGCAATTGCCCCTAGTTTGGGGGCCCCGGACCAGCAGCTGTGGGATGCAGTCGGGTCCAAATTTCTGGACAACCTTTCAGGACCTTATTGAGTCACTCCCTGCCATATTTTTTCCTTTTATGCTGCAGAGGCAGTGCCTGGTCATAACAATTGACTCGACATTCTATGCTAAACAGGGGGGACAATATGAACCTTCCATCAGCTTTCTATAAAAGGTGCCGTAAATTAAACAAATTTAGCTTCATTCTTGTGTTTTTCCCTTTCAGGTTGGTCTTGAGTCTGGTTTAGATGGAACTTGTGAGGATCTTACGGGAAGATGTTACTGCAAACCGAAAATACACAGGGGGGAAATGCAGACCTGGGGGCGAGGGATACAGCGACTTCCCCCTGTGTTACCGTAAAAGGGTGATTACCTCCTGTTCACCTATGCATACAAACTGATCCGGGAACTAGGACATAACTATAGGGCTTTCTTTGAGACATCCTTCTATCCTGCTGATATATATTGTCATGGGTTTTTTTTCCCATCCAAGGGCCATGACTTAACATGTTTTTTGTTTTTCTTTAAACACCTGTACATTGGAGTCTTGGTGAACACTGTCTGCAAATAACATGCTGAGGTTTTCGCTTGTGTAGTTGGGGCACTGACATTCAGCCTCGCAGTGTGCATGCCTTGTAAGGCTCGGCACACACCTCCTTCCTGACTTTCATTTAATATACACGCTAGGCTGTATACGGATGCCTCTGACTGAGCCAAAATATTGGCATCTGTCACCTATAGGGTCCCATTATATAAAAACAAAACAAAAAAAAACATGGGCCAAAAATTGTCGAGCAGAAAAATCCGTTTTTCCCAAAACCTGGTCAAAGCCACCATCACACCCAAACAACCAATCAAAATCTAGCATCAAGCCCATACAACCAACCAAACCAAGCAACCCGTCAGACCCATAAAAACCAGCAGAGCCCATAGCAACCAACCCAAAACCATACAACCAACAATTTAACTATCATTTTATATACCCTGTAAAAAAATTAACTCTGAGCGCTCATTGGTTGCAAGCTCTGATTGGGGGGTATGAGCTCTGATTGGTTGCTGTGAGCCCTGTTGGGTTTCTATGGGCTCTGATTGGTTTGCTAGGCTCTGTTGGTTGCATGGCTCTGGTTTGGGTTGCTATGGACTCTGATTGGGTTCGGGGGGCTCTGATTGGGGGCTTTGGGGCCCGATTGGTTCTTGGCCTGATTGGTTGCTGTGACCCTGATTGTTTTGTGGGCTCTGTTGGGGCTATGGGCTCTGATTATCCTATGGGGTCTGATTGGGTTTCTAAGGGTCTGATTGGGTTTCTGTGGACTCGGTTTCTATGGGCCTGAATTTTTGGTTTTCTATGGGTTTCTGATTGGTTGCTGGGGCCTGGTTGCTAGACTCTGATTGGTTGCTGTGGCTCTGATTGGTTCTATGACCGATTGGTTAATATGGGCTCTGATTGGTTGCTATGGGTTCTGATTGGTTGCTATGGCCTCTGATTGGTTGCTAATTGCTCTGATTGGTAGTTTTAGGCTCTGGTTGCTATGAGCTCTGATTGGTTGCAATGGGCTTTGATTGGTTGCTATGGGCTCTGATTGGTTGCTATGGGCAACAAAAGACAGTCTTACTACTAGACAGCTTTCATACATAAGGCCCCATATATCTTGAATGTATACTTTTTTTCTGAATTGCGTTGTATAGAATAGTGTAGGCTTCTGCGCTCTTCTGTACTTTTGTTTTTGTGGTGTACAGATGTATGCTGGACAAACAGAGGCCACAAGGCACTCTCGGCCTCCGTCAGACCATTTAGTCCTATGGATATGTTTAGCGTATATGTCAGGAGCTTTCCCGGCGTATGTACTAACCGTGCAACATAAACATGATGTGTACCAAGTGATTGCCATAGAATAGGAGTCAGGGATATTACTATAACCAATTAGTAGAACCAGTCCTGCTCTTCTCTACCGTTGTTGGGGAGTTTTTTCTTTATTTTATGAGATCAAAAAAACTATGAATAAAAATCCTTCAATAAAGAAAAAAATAAATGAAACCAGAGAAATTATCAGAGCCTGAGCCCCAGCAGAGTGCGGCAGAGGCTCTGGATGTAGGATGCAATACCTGATCTCTGACACCAGATGGCGCTGTGGGTCCTGGAAACTTTTATAACTTTTTTCTCCCTTTCTCCCATTAGCTGTTCCGGATACATCTGACAATACGGGGGCACAGAAGCAGCCGGTGGGGGAGTTCATAAGTAAGAATAATATTTTTTGAACTTTAAAATGTTTCCAGTTTCTTTTTCTCTCGATCAGTCGAATATCCTGTGGTTATATAATATACAACACAGGATCAGCCACTAAGAAAGTGATGGTAGCCTGCAGCTGTACCAGTGGTGAGAGCTAATTTTGTCAGGATCTCTGTTTGCTGTCAGTGAACTTCCATTTCTGAGGCTGCAAAACCTGCCCTGACCTAGTCCCATTGACAAAACCGAGCACAGGTGAAGCTCTCTATTGCCATTAGACATAGCAGCTTAGAGGCTGGGAAACTTCCTTCTTGCACTACTACTGGTGCTCCCCGTACAGGGGGCTCTGCTAGATAAAATTTCTTTGTTGAAATTTAAGGGGGGGTTCACAAGTCAGCTTGAAAAATCCAACGCAGTATCTGGAGCAGAAATCCAGAGTGATACCCCTGAATTTCTGCTGCAGATTTTTTGCTGCGAATGGACCCAGAAGCTCCTTTCAGTGGGTTAATCATTCTGGCTACTATGGGGTAGGTGCACACGGCCCTTTTTCAGCGCTGACTCAGCGTGGATTCCAGGCCTAAAATCTGCACCAGTGAATGCGGATTATGGACAGGTTTGCTTTTTACGTGATTTGGGGACTGATTCAGAGACAGATTTTCAGCCTCCAATACTCTTTGAAAGCACCCCGGAAAATCAGTATTGTGTGCTCTGTGACGCAGATTTTCCTTTGGAAACGATGTGCAGTCAGATTTGGACCAGAATCCGCATCGGATCAGCTGAGTGAAGCCACCCTTACATGGAGTCCGAGCAAAATCCACATCAAATAAATTAACCTCAGTTCTTGTTTGTCCCAGTCGTGGATGTGAAATCTGCGGCAGTAAAAATCCACGCCTTAGTTTACAGTCTGAAAGAACTGTTACACAGATCCCATTAGAAGAAACAAGACTCGGATTTCATGAGGATTATGATATTGAATACGCATTGAATTTCGAGTTAAAATTCTTCATGTGAACATAGTCTAACAATAGTTAGGGTATGTTCACATGGCTTATTTTGAGGCGCATTTCACCGCGTATCTCGCGCATATTTTCCTTAATAGCGCCCAAATTACGGTAATCTATACCTAATAGAGAACTTTTGGTTACGCCTCGTCCCCCAAGCGACATTTCGATCGTATGTACGCGCGGGAGATAATACATGTTTACTTATTCGGGGGGCCCAAAAATGGGGTAATGTATGGCAAAGGGGCTGGCGGGGGGGCCCTGCCCCCCCTGTCCGCGGACTATGCCGCCCGAACACACAAGTATTTCGCGCGTACGATCGCCACAAAACATCGGTGAACATACCCTTATGCTCTGTTTGCATTGCTCCAAAAGGGCCCCCTGGGTTTTGCTAGTAGTTCCTGTATATTATAAGTTTATCCTCGCAGCTGATGGTTTTTGCATGTATCACGACTATTTCTCAAGCTGAAAAACCCGCAGCTTCATCTCTGTCATGGAATAAACCTTAGGGTATGTTCACACTGCATTTTGGCTCCGAAAATCGCATCCAAAAGCGCTGCGTCAATCGGATCCAAAACGCATCCAACATGCAAGTGTGTGTTTGGATGTGTTTTAGCTCCAGCAGTAACGCATCCTATAGTTTTAAATAGGGCTTCTGCTGCGTCAAATGGATCAAGAATTGACATGACGATTCTTGGAACCGATCCGAAAGACGCATCAGAAAGACGCAAGTAAAACACGTATAGTCTGAACGCCGATGAGTGTTTTACTTTGAAAGCAATGGAAATTACACTGCAGATTCTTAGACACGTGTTTGGGTCTGTTTAGGGTCCGAAACACAGATCCAAACACGTATCTATAAAATTATGTCAACTCAGACTCAAAACACCGTGTGAACATACCCTTAGGGTACGTTCACACAGCTTATTGCGCCGCACATTTTGCAGCGTATTGCGCTTTATACTCGGCAAAATGCGCTCCGCAATTACGGTAATCCATAGTTTTCATAGAGAGCTATGGATTACGCGTGGTCTCCCCACGCCTACCAGCGCGTGGTTCCAAAACATATGACGTATTGCGGCGCGTACTATACGAGCCGCCATAGGCCGTGTGAACATAGCCTTACCTTCGCCGGTGCACTGTGTAATACTTTATAAGAAAAAAGGGGTTAGGTTAGAATGCATTTTGAACCCTTTAAACAGGTGCTCTGAAACTAACAGGGCATGACTAAAAACAAAAACAGCAAAAAACTTACCCATTTAACCCTCTGGCTCCAGCCCCGCAGCCGTCCTGGTGTACACGAACGATGAGGTCACCGTTCAGTCTTCACGTGACCCTGCAGCCAATCACAGGCCGTAGCGGTTTCTTCCAGGATATACAGCACATGACTGTTGCGGCCTGGTTGCAGGTTCACGTGAAGACTGAACGGTGACGTCGTTGGCCGGGATTACCGGAATGGCCGCGACGCTGTAACGAGAGTGTTTACAAGGTTTTTTTTAAAAATTATTTTTAATTACCCTCCCCTTCGGACTGAAGAGCATTTATTAGCTTCTGAACACCCCTTTAAAGGGATTTTTCTCACTACATTGATTCCTCTTACCTCAGTCCTGTTTTCTTGGTTTTATTTTGAATTCAGGGGCGTGTTTACTGGCTTCCACTAGGCTGCAGTAGAAGCCAGGTCTGTAGCTATAGCAACCAGTGCTGGCAGCCTATCAGGAAAATGAACAGGTTGAGTAAGCGACCATGCTGCCAGCCTATCAGGAAATTGAACAGGTCTGTAGCTATAGCAACCAGTGCTGGCAGCCTATCAGGAGAGATTGAACAGGTCTGTAGCTATAGCGACCAGTGCTGGAAGCCTATCAGGAGAGATTGTACAGGTCTGTAGCTATAGTGACCTGAGGAGCTGATGCAGCCCATACAAGAGGGGATATCTAGGAATAGGTAGGACACAGTTAATGGACACATATTGCAAAGTAACTTGTTTTTACAAGATCTTTAACATGAAAAGCAGCGGTCCTTGTAGTGAGACAACCCCTTTAAGGCTTGGTTTTTATAGTGTTATGCTGTCCATTGGTGGTATCCATCTGGGTAATGTCAAAACAGATCACCCAACAGATACTGCAATGTAGCCACATCGGTCCCATAGCAAAAACTAGAACAAACATAGTCTATCTGAACTAGGTTTCCTCTTTTTTCAGGTGGTTGACCCTTTATGTGCGGGATGCAGGATGCGGGATGTACAGAAAGCGTGTACATTTTGCAAATAGAGCAAGTGTTGTCCAGATTGGACTGAGTCTGCTCTGTTGACTGCTATGGGGCTTGGTTATAGTGTCCATCAAGGAACCTTCTATTACAGTAACACCTGTAGACAGCATAACCCAACCTAACAGTAGTCTGGCATCATCCAGCTTTGCACCACCATAGTCCTGACATAGAGGCGCAGATTATACAACGAGTGGCTGTGTCGTATCTTCCTCCGCAGCCTGTGATTGTAATGTAGCTGGAACGGAAGGAAATGCCTGTCGCCGAGACTCGTCTACCGGTACCTGTATATGCAAATACAACTTCCAGGGAGAGGCCTGTGACACGTGTGCCCCTGGTTACTACAATGCGACCTGCCAAGGTGAGTCTGCCTGTATAATACAGATAATATGCACTTACCATACCCAGACACTGCTGATCTGAGGCTCATGTGATTGATGTGATTCAACCAATTATCATGCACATTTTACTTGTATTAGTGCAGAGCATGCAGCAATTGGTGGTCTATAGCACCTCTCTACAGTACAGTGCAGTACTACATGTCCTGTACTGCTCTTACATGTATTAGTGAGGTGCATGCAGTGATTGGTGGTCTATAGCGCCTCTCTACAGTCAGTGAGTACTACATGTCCTGTACTGCTTTACATGTATTAGTGAGGGTGCATGCTGTGATTGGTGTTATATAGCGCCTCTCTACAGTACAGTGCAGTACTACAGGTCCTGTATGCTTTACATGTATTAGTGAGGTGCATCCCGTGATTGGCGGTCTATAGCCCTCTCAAACAGTACAGTGGCGGTACTACATGTCCTTTTACTGCATTACATGTATTAGTTAGGGGCATGCAGTGATTAATGCTATAGTCCTCTCTACAGTAAGTGCGTACTACATGTCCTGTACTGCTCTTCATGTATTATGAGGTGCATGCAGTGTTTGGGTGGTCTATAGGCCTCTCTACAGTACAGTGCGGTACTACATGTCCTGTACTGCTTTACATTATTAGTGAGGTCATGCCAGTGATTGGTTGTCTATAGCGCCTCTCTACAGTAAAAAGTGCAGTATACATTCCTGTACTGCTCTTAATGTATAGTGAGGCTCCTTTGGCCCCGGTAAGGCCCCTCTTTTTTCGGGGGTACATTTTTGTATAAAGTACATGACACAGATAAGCTCCTGTCCTCAGCATAGAAAGTGATTTCCAGCTTCCAGCAGCTCTCTCTGATGTTATATGGAAGGACATGCTTTATGGGGATTAGTATCCACTCGTTTTCTTTACATTTTGCATTATGTTGGTGACATTTTGGGGCCTCCATAGAGTTATTGTTTCAACATACAATGGTCGTTCTGAAACCAATTCATATTGTATGTTGAAGGGCCGCTGTATATAAAAGGTACCAAATCTCTGTAGCCTCCCTCGTACTCCTCTCTACTACCCCCTCCTTATTTCCTGTCCCTCTGTCTTTCCCATTAAAGTTCATATGTTTCTCCCTCTGGCCATTAATTATGCTGTGCTCCTGTGACCCGCAGCGTGTCAGTGCTCCGGACCCGGCGTGTACGATGGCAGCTGCGATAAGGACAGCGGACAGTGCCTGTGTCGGGACGGCTTTGAGGGAACGTTCTGTGACAGATGTTCTCCGGGCTATTTCAACTATCCCCTGTGCCAATGTGAGTGCTCTGTTTAGCCTCAGCATTTTATAGGGGGTCCCCAGTGGTTTGGAGGCCTCTCATGTCCTCTGTATACACTGCTGGGGTGAATCACCAGGACTTTGCACTTCCTGCATCTGCTCGGTCTCTTACATAAGTAATGTCTCATAGGCTTTTTTAGTGTTGGTGGTGCTGGTGACATGACCAGAATCTAATAAGGGAACAAATCACTGCAATGCTAATGTTGCCCTTTGTCTTTTGATAGTGTGTGGGTGCAGCCCCGTTGGTACGTTACCCGAAGGCTGTGATGAGAGGGGGCGCTGCTACTGTAAGCCGGAATATGATGGTCCGAGATGTGAGCAGTGCTCGGTGGGATATCACTCCTACCCCTACTGCCAAGGTAGGACAAATATTCGGTACGCGAGTATTCCCAGTAGTAACAAAATTGGGCAGGGGCGTAGCTATAGGGGGTGCAGAGGTAGCAGTCGCTACCTGGCCCAGCAGTCTGAGGGGGCCCCAAAAGCCCTTCTGGCACAGCATTGACAATGGCACATGGTAACTGAGGCGCCCCATATCACTATTTGCACTAGGGCCCAGAAGCTTCAAGTTACGCCTCTGAAATTGGGTCTTATTTATCAAAGCTAACAATAAGGGTATGTTAACACGGCGTAATTGCAGGGCGCATTTCGACGCGTATTTGTGCTTCAATACGCCTGAACTGCGCCCCACAATTACGGTAATTCTTAGCTGTAATAGAGAGCTATGAATTACGTCCTTCTCCCCCGGCATACGATAAGGGTATGTTCACACGGAGTAATTGCGGCGCGTACAGTACACACCGCGATTACGCCCGGTGTTTGGGAGTTGCGCTAATACGTGCGTACTCCCGGCAGCCCGCCGGCCCCATTGACATGCATTACTCGCGGCGCATATACGCCCCAAGTAATTGACATGTCACTTATCTCCCCGCGCGTACAATACGATCGTATTGTACGAGTGCGGAGAGGAGGCGTAATTATGGGGTGCATTTCCCCGCGTATTTAGCGCAGTACGCGGCAAACTGCGCTCCAAAATAAGCCGTGTGAACATACCTTAACGCGTATTGTTCGCCAGGAGAGAGAAGTGACGGTGAATGGGGCCAACCCCTCCGACCAGCGCGTAATTCTAAAACACCCGGTGTTTTCGCGGCGCGTACAGTATGCGCAGCAATACGCTGTGTGAACATACCCTAAGGCCGTCTTCCCACGGCTTATTCAAGACGGAATTGCGAGCCGGATTGCGCTCGCAAATCCGTCTTGAATAAGGGGCGGGGGGCGGGGCCCGTCGGCCCCATAGACTTCCATTATCCACGGTGCGTATTGTGCCTGGATAATGTGCAGGTCACTTTCTCCCCGCTCGGGGAATCCACTGTTCTCTATAAGAACGGTGGATTACCGTAATTACTGCGACGGATTGGCGCCGTACTGCAGCGCAAATCAGGCGCGAATTACGGGGCCATTCCGCGCCGAAATAAGCCGTGTGAATGGGATTTCCATTGCTTTTAATGTAAAACACGCATCGGTGTTCAGACAATATGGGCCACGTATGAAAACTGTCTAGGTCTAAAACCCACTTTGTTGCCCATAGCAACCAATCAGAGCGCCCCTTTCATTTCATATAGTACTCTGGAAAAAGGAAAGGGGCGCTCTGATTGGTTGCTATGGGCTCTGATAGGTTGCTATGGGCAACAAAGTGAATTTTAGACCTAGACAGTTTTCATACATGTTGCCATATGTGTTTTACATGCTCTTTCAGATCCGTTCAAAGAATTGTCATGTAAATTTTTGATCCGTTTGATGCAGCAGACGCCCTATTTAAAACTATCGTGTGCGTTTCTGCTGCAGTCTGCGTTTTGGATGCGTTTTACGCAGGGATTTTGAATGCGTTGTTCGGATAGAAAACGTATCCAAAAACGTATTGAACACGCCGTGTGAACATACCCTAAAGATTATTTTCAGAGGGTAATTACACATTTTGGGCCTTATGTAGGAAAACTGTCTAGTAGTAAGACTTTAAGCAAACAAAGAAATGTTAGGGTAAGTTCAAACGGCTTATTTTGGGGCGCATTTCGCCACGTATTGAGAGTGTACTGCGCTCTAATACGAGCGAAATCCGCCCCAATCATTACGGTAATCCACAGTTCTCATAGAGAACTATGGATTACGCCTCTTCTCCCCGCTCGCACAATACGAACGTATTGTACACGCGGGGAGATAAGTGACGTGTCATTTATAATGCATGTCTATGGGGCCAGCGGCTGCTGGCCCCGCTGCGTCGCGGTGCAACGTGACGATCAGCGCGACTCCCGAAGACCCGGCTTAATTGCGGGGCATACTGTACGCCCCGCAGTTAAGCCGTGTGAACATACCCTTAGGCAGGTTTTTCAGGCGGTTTTACAGCCGGTTTTCAGTTTTGAAAGCTGCCTGTAAACCGACTGTCAAACTTTATCATGGACCTCTATGGAAAATTCATGCAGCGGCCCCACTGCACGGATTTTCCACCGGACAGTTTTTTACACCGCCGGTGGTCCAAAAATTGAACATGTTAATTCTTCTGCCCGGTCTTTGAGTGGAACATGAACAGGTCAATGCGAAGGGGGAGGGCTTTTCGCCGCAAGCAGCAGAGAAAAGCCGTCCCCCAGTGACCATGTGCACGGCCACAAAAACAGAGCAAATACCGGTCGGATAATCCGACCAGTATTTGCTCTGTGCCGTGTAAACAGCCCCTTAGGCTCATCCTTATTTTGGTTAAATTCTTGGCCTCTGAATTTAACACTTGCATACATGGGTGGGTCTCCCCTCTGGCTGGCGGTACTGGCAAAAAATTCCTTATTGATCCAGCTTGTCCATAAAAATAATGACTTTATTTCAAAATCCGCAGACAGGGAATAAAACATCGTGATGTAACGCTTACGCGTTTCGAACCTATGTGGTCCTTGTTCTCATGCTGTGGGCAACAGAGACAGTGTTACTGCTAGACAGTTTTTATGTGTAAGGCCTTTAGAGTTTATGAATTCATCTGAATTGGCAGAAGAAGACAAGATTCAAGTTTTATTTCATTTTTTTTTATCATAGTTTGTTCGTGTGATCATCGGGGGGCACTGAACTATAACTGCAGCCCAACAGGACACTGCCAGTGTCGCCCCAGTTACACCGGACCTACCTGTAACCAATGTGCACCAGGGTACTATGGGTTCCCTACTTGTACAGGTGAGTATTTACTGCACATACTACCTACTACTTATGGTCTTGTTACCTACATTATACATAAATCAGCCATAATCGGTGCTATTCACTTTTTATTTTCATGGCTGATCGGTGTAGATACAGTACATGGCTTCAGTCACAGCATAAGGGGTGACTATTTCTGGGGTCGCTGCTGGTTGTTGACCTTCTGTCTCCCTGTCCGCAGCTTGCCACTGCTCCAGAGAGGGCTCCCTCCACAGCATGTGCGACCATCAGAGCGGACAGTGCAGATGTCGCCCTGGAGTCACCGGACTGAGGTGTGACACCTGTGCCAGTGGAACATATGGATTTCCAAACTGTGAAGGTAATGGAGGAGGCGGGGGGCTGGGTCACCACTTTCAGGATAGACATAAAGGGGTTGTCTCACTACATTGATTCATCTTACCTCAGTCCTATTTTCTTGGCTTCACTTTGTATTCAGGGGCGTGTTTACTGGCTTCCACTAGGCTGCAGTAGAAGCCAGGTATAGCAACCAGCGCTGGCAGCCTGTCAGGATAGATCAAACAGGTCTGTAGCTATAGCAACCAGTGCTGGCAGCCTATCAGGAGAGAGTAAACAGGTCTGTAGCTATAGTGACCAGTGCTGGCAGCCTATCAGGAGAGATCGAACAGGTCTGTAGCTATAGCACCAGTGCTGGCAGCCTATCAGGAGAGATCGAACAGGTCTGTAGCTATAGCAACCAGTGCTGGCAGCCTATCAGGAGAGATCAAACAGGTCGTAGCTATAGCAACCATGCTGGCAGCCTATCAAGGGAGATGGAACAGGTTGTAGCTATTGCAACCAGTGTGCAGCCTATCAGGAGAATGAATAGGTCAGTACTATAGCAACCAGTCTGGCAGCCTATCAGAGAGATAAACAGGTCTGTAGCTATAGTGACCAGTGCTGGCAGCCTATCAGAGAGAATAGAACGGTCTGTAGCTATAGCGACCAGTTGCTGCAGCCTATCAGGAGGAGATCAAACAGTCTGTAGCTATAGCACCAGTGCTGGCAGTCTATCAGGAAAACAAACAGGTCTGTAGCTATAGCAACCAGTGCGGCAGCCTATCAGGAGAGAGAGAACCGGTCTGTAGTATAGCAACTAGTGCTGTCACCTATCAGGAGAGAAGAATGGGTCTGTAGCTATAGGCACCAGTGCTGGCAGCCTATCAGGAGCAATAAAAACAGGTCGTAGTTTATAGCGACCTGAGGAGCTGATGCAGCCCATACAAGAGGGGATATCTAGAAATAGGTAGGACACTGTTAATGGACACATATTGTAAAGTGACTTGTTTTTGCAAGATCTTTAACATAAAAAACAGCAATCCTTGTAGTGAGACAACCCCTTTAAGGAACTCTTGACAAACCTGATATATTGTGTTATGCCTAGTGTAGAGCCTGAGGGGCATGACACAGTGTTACCGAATTTAGTAATAAACGCCTCATTTATCAAAACTGTCTAATTCTACAACTGTCCTTGTTGTCCATAGCAACCAGTCAGTGCTCATAGCAACCTACCAGGGCCCTCATTTCTTATTTTGCTCTGGAGCCCTGATTGGTTGCTTTGAGCTCTCATTGGTTGCCATGGGCAACAAGGACAGTCTTATATTTAGACAGTTTTGATAAATGAGGCCCAATCTGTTTCCACTAAATAAGAGGTAACGTCACATGCATCATTTATTGATTCACCTCTGTCTTGCAGTGGGACCCTGTAATCCGGCTGGATCTACCTCCCTCAGTGTTGATCCCCCAGAGGTAAGTTAAGATCACGGATCTTTGGACCATCTCTTTCTGTTAGAAGGATTCCTTATGATAGGCTGATGGAGACCCAGCGTAGACACTTTGATGGTATATTGATAGGATATGGCATCAAGGGGTGATAGGTGCTGGTTCCACCTCTGGGACCCGCACCTCTCCTGAGCCCGTAAGGGGGTGTTCACATGGCGTATTTGCAGGGCATACTTTGGGACGTAATAGTGCTACAATACGCTCAAAGTACGCCCCCCGCAAATACGGTAAAATCATAGCACTTAAGGAGTGCTATGATTTTACAGCGTATTCTCCGGCGCGTTCTGAGTGACCGGAGAAGAAGTGATATGGCACTTCTTTCCGCCGCTTATACGAGAAAGTGGGGGCCGGGCTGGAGCGCTTTAGAAGTACGCAGTGGCCAGCACTTACTTCTAAAACAGCAGGTGTATAGCGCCGTGCACAGTACGTGCCGCTATACACCTTGTGAACATGGCCTAAGAGTTACGGCTCAGTATGGAGAGATGTTTGCACTAGTGCATAACTTTCCATTCTGTTCTATGGGAGTTCCCAGTACAGGGGAGCGCTGTGCTCTCCATTCTGCTCTATGGGAGTTCCCAGTACAGGGGAGCACTGTGTTCTCTATTCTGTTCTATGGGAGTTCCCAGTACAGGGGAGCGTTGTGTTCTCCATTCTGTTCTATAGGAGTTCCCAGTACAGGGGAGCGCTGTGTTCTCCATTCTATTCTATGGGAGCTCCCAGTAAAGGGGAGCGCTGTGTTCTCCATTCTATTCTATGGGAGTTCCCAGTACAGGGGAGCACTGTGTTCTCCATTCTGCTCTATGGGAGTTCCCAGTACAGGGGAGCGCTGTGTTCTCCATTCTGTTCTATGGGAGTTGCCAATACAGGGGAGCGCTGTGTTCTCCATTCTGTTCTATGGGAGTTCCCAGTGCAGGGGAACGATGTGTTCTCCATTCTGTTCTATGGGAGTTCCCAGTACAAGGGAGCGATGTGTTCTCCATTCTGTTCTATGGGAGTTCCCAGTACAGGGGAGCACTGTGTTCTCCATTCTGTTCTATGGGATATCCCAATACACGGGAGCGCTGTGTTCTCCATTCTGTTCTATGGGAGTTCCCAGTACAGGGGAGCGCTGTGTTCTCCATTCTATTCTATGGGAGCTCCCAGTACAGGGAGCGTGTGTTCTCCATTCTATTCTATGTAGTTCCCAGTACAGGGGAGCACTGTGGTCTCAATTGTCCTCTATGGGAGTTCCCAGTACAGGGGAGCGCTGTGTTCTCCATTCGTTTCTATGGGAGGTCCCAGTTCAGGGGACCGATGTGTTCTCCATTCTTTTCTATGGGAGTTCCCAGTACAAGGGAGCGATGTGTTCTCCATTCTGTTCTATGGGAGTTCCCAGTACAGGGGAGCACTGTGTTCTCCATTCTGTTCTATGGGAGTTCTCAGTACAGGGGAGCGCTGTGTTCTCCATTATGTTCTATGGGAGTTCCCAGTACAGCGGAGCACTGTGTTATCCATTCGGTTCTATAAGAGTTCCCAGTACAGGGGAGCGCTGTGTTTTCCATTCTGCTCTATGGGAGTTCCTAGTACAGGGGAGCAGAATGTTCAGCCATAGAACAGAATGGAGAGTCGTGCACAAGCATGACCAGCTGTCCATCCTGAGCCTGTATTGCTTGTATCTGTTTCTGGGAAAACTGGGTGACTGTCCTATTGATATATCATCAAAGTCTATGGTGGGAACACCTCTTAAAAATATGTGTTTTTGCATTGTTTAATGGCAGCAACAACAATAAAAAAAAATGCAACATGTGAATCCAGCCTTAATTTATCATGAATTTGACTATTTTATAGTTATCTGCTTCTAGGAAAGCTGGGTGATTGTAGAAATGGCCAGTTATAAAGCTTCCAAGATTTTTCCTAGCGATCTGAGCATCAGTCCTGTTCTGCTTTTATCTGTTCCTTGGAAAGCTAGGTGACTGCAGGAATGGTCAGTTCTACCGCTCCCAAGCTTTTCATAGAGATCTGAGCATCAGTCCTGTTTTGTTTGTATCTGTTCCTGGGAAAGCTGGGTGACAGCTGATACAGCCAGTGTTACTGGTAATAGGAAGTAAAGGGCTCATTAGTTGAACCTGCTGAGAAGCGGAGACTGTGCTGAGCTTGCAGTAGTATAGCGGTGACGTGTGGGTGAAGACATGAGGGGCAGCATGGAGCAGGGTCCCGCAGTAGGGTCACAGCTGTTTTCCTGGAGCAAGCATTTGGAATGCACTCAGTCCCTGGCATCGGATGACATGTGTCATTGAGCGGAGCGGATCACACGGGCAGAGATGGTGATGATTTGAGTGTTGCTGGCAGCCATAGGGTTACCAGTCAGGCACTGGTCCTTTAAAGGTGTGGGGAGGGCAGAGCTGTGCCATGGGAGGAGTGAAGGGGGCTCGAGGGCTGAGTGACCATCTCCTCTCTTATAAGACGAGTATGCTTATACAACTGTGGACTAGTATGTGGAGCCCCCTATGGATCTTTCCTAACCTCATCCTGTTCTCTCGTATCCTTCAGGGCTCTTGTGAGTGCAAGGAAAATGTGGAGGGCACAGCCTGCGACAAGTGCAAACCTCTATACTGGGACCTCTCACCTGAACACCCCGAAGGCTGCAAGCGTAAGTGGGCTGTCCCCATTGTTATCCCAGCCCCCACCTATATATACCTGTAAAGAATAACTCCAACTCTCACTTTGCCTCCTGCAGGATGTGACTGCGGCTCCGGGACAATCAATGGAGTTGGAGAGTGTCGGCAGGTAAAACCCTTTGTTACCATACTATCCATATAACATATGGGCACTTAGGGTATATACTGTACACAAGAAAATGCTTTTTTGCAGCTATGCACTGATATCTGTGCTTTACTGGAAACAAATATAAAATTATACCTACAGAGCAATAGAACTGCGCCACCTAATGGTCACAAAATCCAGAGCAACACTATTTGAGGGTATAGTCGTGCTGTGGAGTTTCTCAAACATGTGCATGGAGATAATCCTTGCAATTCAGATGCTAAGGACCTATCCTGAACTAGTCCGGCTCACCCTGCTATAGGTCTGCTGCAGTGATACACTGCTAAAGCCTTGCACCTGTGTGAACAGCAAGTTGTAAGGTTAGGGTGCTTTCACACAGTGTAGTTTTGGTGCAGTTTGAAGGGTGCTTTCACACGGTGCATTTTTTGGCAGAAATGGATAGCATTAATTGCTGTGCCTTCCTGCACAAAAAGCACGTCAAAAACGCACCGTGTGAAAGCACCCTTTAACTTCCTTTATTAGCAGCAAGCTTCTTTCAGTTGTCTAAATTGTTTAGAAAGGTGTTTCAAGTTAGTAAGTAATCAATTACTGTGTTTGAAGTCTTGTGGATACAAACCCACTAATTGATTAGTCACTCTCCAAACAGTGTAGATAACTGAAAGAAGCTGCTGGTAATAAAGGCAGTTAATTGGAGCGCAGTTAAAACTGCACCAAAACTGCGCTGTGTGATCGCACCCTTAAGGTGCGTTCACACAGTGCGGTTTTTTGGTGCGTTTTTGGATGCGTTTCTCTGTGCAGAAAGGGACAGCAATTAATGCTGTACATTTCTGCACAAAAAATGCACCAAAAATGCACCAAAAACGCAGCTGCGTGTGAAAGCTCCCTTAAGACATACAGTTTACATAAGAAACTAGATTATTTTTTTTATAGCTCTGCACTGATATCTTTGGTTTTGCTGAGATGAAAAGAAAAATGATACTAAGGCCATGTTCACATGGCTTAAAATGGGCCGTAATTCGGTCCGTAATTACGCACCGGAGTGCGCAAATTACGGGCTGAAAACGGCCCATTCATTACGGTAATTCACAGTTCTCATAGAGAGCTATGGATTACGTCTCCTCTCCCTGCTCGGCGAATACGCCGCGGGGGGGAGTTAAGTGACATGTGAATTACCAGCGGCGTATACGCGCCACTGGTAATGAAAGTCTATGGGCCAGCGACGTGCCGGCCCCCCGCTTCCTCCCCCGCTTCCGCCCCGCCCCCGGCCACACGGCGTAATTGCGGGGCGTAATTACGTCCCGCAGTTAAGCCGTGTGAACATAGCCTTACAAAGCAATAGAACAGCACCACCTAATGGTCATAAGATCCAGAGGAACACTAAGGGCGGCATGTATGAACGGGGCTGCGCCAGATATCTGGCATCTTTTTAGCACGATATCATTCATTTTAAATGTCCCACACGCCACTCCGGGGCGCATTGCATAATGCCCGCGGAACTTTGTAATGCGCCTGAGATCTGCGGGAGGGCGGGGGGCACTAGAACCGTACGAAGCTATAGATTTATAGCTTCACTCAACATATCTGGACACATTACAGCTGGAACAGGTAGAGCACTTTCAAAGTGCTTTACCTGAGCCAGAAATGTTGTACAAGCGCTAGAATGTGCCTGATTTATGACCCACCATAGAGCGGGTTCATAAATCAGGTGCATTCTAGCCTATTATTATGCGCATTAAATTTGGCGTGTAAATGCCAAATTTCATACATTCCGCCCTATGTTTAGAGTATAATTGTACTGTAGAGTTTCTTAAACATGTGACTGGAAAGACTTCCTGGTTCACACGGCTTATTGCCGGCGTAATTGTGGGGACGGATTTCGCCCCACAATTACGCCGGCAGCCGTGCAGCGGGGCGGGGCCGGGGCGGGGGCTGGCAGCTCGCCGGCCCCATAGACTGTCATTATCTACGGCGCGGACGCGCCGTAGATAATTGACATGTCACTCTCTCCCCGCCCGGCGGATTCGCCGAGCGGGTAGGAGCGACGGAATCCATAGTTCTCTATGAGAACTGTGGATTACCGTAGTTACTGGGACAGATTGGAGCCGTACTGCAGCGCAAATCCGGCGCCAATCCGCGCCGAAATAAGCCGTGTGAACATGGCCTAACCGTTCAGATGCTAATGACCTATCTTGATCTGGTTCTGCTCACACATCTGAAGGTTTTCTGCGCTGATACAATGCAACGCGTCTTCCACCTGTGTCAGCAGCACATTGTAAGTTTAGTAGATTGTGAGAAAATGTAATCCTGGCAATGCGCGGCCTGAGGATGTAGTGCACGGGGATAGCTGGGTGAATATTTGGCCTGTGCACAGCTATTTGGTGGTGCCATTTAAAAGCATCTTGATCCCAAGGTCTCCACTGGTCAGAGAGCCAGTAAAACCAGTGAATACAGAGCCTTATTTATTAATGTATGGGAGTGGGGGGCTATCAGAGGATGCTGGCTATGTCAGGACTAGCATAGAGGTGCAGAGGTTATCTGAGGTGGTGGATGAACCATACAGCATGTGTGTAATTTCAGATAGATGCAACTATTGAGGACTGCTGGATTGACTCAGTGAAGGGGAAGTTATCCTGTAATTCTCTCATATCAGTTACATTGATCGCTGTCGAGGGTGATTGATCGTGTCTGGCAGTCCAGCTCCTTTTGTTTTAAAGGGGCAGTCACAGTAAAAAAAAAAATAAAAAAAATGTATGTTTTGTTCTGGGAGGGCTGCTTGGTTACACTATAGCAATGATGGCCCCTTGACTAGCGCTCATGCATGCTATTCATCAGGCGAGCTGGGGTGACGTTCCAATCGCAATGCCGTCACTTACTGACCTACACATAGTTTTAAAAATAAACACATTAAGGGTATGTTCACACGGCTGATTTCTACGCTGTTTTCGAAGCAGTTTTTACTTTGTCTCCGCTCCCAAAACAACATCCAAAACGCCCCCCAGTTAATTCTCCTTGATTCCTATGTAAAACAGTGTTTGTAGTTCACACATGACAAGGTTTGTATGCGGGTCTTTGTAAGCTGTTTTGGCCGCTGAAAAAGAGGCAGCATGTCAATTCTTGAAGCGCTTTTTAGGCGCGTGTTTTTGACACGTTTTTGGAGCGTTTTTCGGCGCGTTTTTTGACCTTGCTATTAATTTGTATGGGTGAAAACAGTGTTGAAAACCTCGACCAAAAACGTGCCGAGAAACGCATCTAAAACCTCTTCTGAATAAGCGCGTTTCAGGCGAGGTTTTGATGCTGTTTTGGGAGCTGGAACGCTCCAAAAGCCGCTTTGAAAACAGGGTCCAAATCAGCCGTGTGAACTTACCCTAAGGCTATGTTCACAAGGCGTATTGCGGCGCATATTCTACACGCCACAGTACGCTGGATGTTCTAGAAGTACGTGCTGGCTCCCAATGAGAGCTATGAATTACCGTATTTGCGGCCCATACTTCGGGCGTATTGCAGCGCAATCACGCGTCGAAATACGGACCGCAAATACGTTGCGTGAACATACCCTAACAAATTACATCAAAGTTTATATATGCACTCTTACCCATGCTACACTTAATTAATACCAAAAAAAAATGGACAACTCCCTTTAATCAGTATGTGACAACATGATCCAATACATACATGCAGTTTGTTCCACTCACCTCTCGGACTTTGTCCTCCCGGAATAGGTGCAAGTAACAAACTCCGTGGACTCGCAGAGTGATCCGTATATTGCAAGTGTACATTTATTCCAGCACTCAAGAAGCCAGTCTTAATTTATAAAAATTCACATTCTTTTATTCGTTTCAGTTAAAAAAGTACTACTGTTGTGACACTCCAGATCAGCAGACGCATTTCAGACACCAGCCCATATTTGTTGCTAATAATTTTGCTTAAACATGGATAGTTAAAACCAAAACGTGCACCCTTCAGTTTGTTTTCTGTCGGACATATGCTTCATCACCTAAGTATACACCTGTTAGTTTCTGCAGGTTAACCCTTAACCAGGAGTAACCCCACCCGACAAGAGACTTGACTTGTAGCATGACTAGTAGCAACAAATACAGGCTGGTGCCTGAAATGCGTCTGCTGATCTGTGGTGTCCTGTCAGTTGTACCTTTTTAATAGAATGGAATAAAAGAATGTGATTATTTTATATGAAGTAAAGGCAGTCCCCTACTTACATCGTTCCGACTTACAAACGGAGACTTATGGGGGTGTCTGACATTTAACACTGAGTCACGCCCTATGATAACCAAGTGCCAGCATGCCACAGCTGCACATGAGATACAGAACGTTAGGAGAAATCTTCTAAAAAAGGGCACAGACAGCAAAACAAATGTAAAAAACTGTTCCCTGAACTACCCAAAACTAAAAAAAAAGGAATTGCATTTAATAAATCTACCTGTTCCGACTTACATACAATTTCAACTTAAGAACAAACCTACAGTCCCTATCCCGTATGTAACCCGGGGACTGCCTGTATTGGCTTCTTGGGTGCTGAAACAGATCTACATTTGCAAGATGTGACAGCATGACCCATTCTATGAAACCACTGCACCGTCTTCCGAATTATTATGGAAACAATATTTTTCTCTGACCAAATTGTTTGATGCAAATGACAGTCAGAATAACGTAGAAACCGTCAGGGTTTATCTACACAGCACAGGTTTTGGGTCGGATTTTCAGCAGATTCAATATTTCGAATCCGACAAAAATCCATCTGTACTCAGCACTGTGTAGCCCTCAATAGAAAATCCGTGCTGTAATCTACACAGTACAGATTTCTTACTGAGGGTTTCCCAAAACTAAAACCATCTGGCAGAATTTAGAACATGTTGTATATTCCGCTAGACCGCCGTCAGCTTCCTGCAGACTCATGTACTGTTTTTTTTGTGCAAAAACCGCGCAAAAGAATGGCGATGTGGTGCGGTCCAATAATGTGAAAATGCCATCAGATTTTGGACGCCATTTTCACATTGCTGTGTATACATTAGAGAATGTACCATGGTTTATTTGACAAATGATAACATTTTTTTTTCCAAAATAAAAGGCTCAGAAGGCCCTGCAAAAATAAAAATTCATCACCACATCCAAAACAATTTAAAAGAAAATTATATAGGTCCGTGCTAATGTGGCGGCAAAAAATGCAACAAAATATCAGCAGCCCTACAAACGCTAAGAGACAGTCAAAGTGAGTATAGGAACTATGTCAAAATGAATTTCTGCTACTTTTTGAGCACATGGAAATTTGAGGTTCTTAGTACACATTTTGATCAAAATTGCGAGAGCCCACCCACCAACGACAAGGTGACCTCAATTCAGATGGGAATCTACTCTGACATTTTACCTCAATTGGGGCGACATGTCAGAAAAGAGGTGCCTCCACGCCAGTATTAAGATGCATTAAATGAGTGTTTAGTCCTCTTGAATGAATGAACCTGTCAAAAATCTGGCGTCTGGTATACCTTGCATAGTATATTTGATGTGCCTAATCTAGGTGCATAGCATATCATTGCTAGCATATCTGAGGCACCTACTTTAGGCACATTCAGATGTGTCATAGCTGGCGTATAAAGGCGTCAACAGTTTTATGCCGCAAAATGCACACAAGAAAAGGCGCAACCCTAATGGGACATGTCGCTCTTGGTGTCTGTTCAGACCTCCATATTTTCAGGGAGAGAAGGTCTCAGCTACATCCTGCTCTGATTAAAAACAGTCTGTGTGGATGGATGAGGTAAAATGTCAGAGTAGGTGCCCATCTGAATTGAGGTCACCTTGTCGTTGGTGGATGGGCTCTCGCAGTTTTGATCAGAATGTGTATTAAGAACCTCAAATTTTCATGTACTCAAAAAGTAGTACCATGAGCTTCTCTCCTTTTATGCCCATAGCAGCCAATGACTCCAAGGTCTTCTCTGCAGCATGAAATTGGGCATTGTCCTGCATGGAGAAGATTTTGCTACGGAAGGCACTGCTCTTCTTTTTGTACCATGGAAGAAAGTGGTCAGTCAGAAAATCCATATACTATACAGAGGTCATTTTCATACCTTCAAGGACCCTAAAGGAGCTGACCAACTCTCTCACCATGATTCTGGCCCAAAGCAGAACTCTGTCACTTCCCAAATTACGTTGCAGCCTTATTGGGACATGGTGCTGATCCACCAACCAGGGCTGTGGAGTCGGAGTCGGTGCCTATTTTGCAGGAGTCGAAGTCGTCATAAAATGGACCGACTCTGATACCCAAAATATATAAGTTGGTCCAGTTAATTCGATGCAGTGCAAAGAGCAAGAGGAATTGGGTCCAGCCAGTGCTACTGCTCCCATATCTTCAGCCTCATCACATGAGGAGTGTAATTGATAACATGGAGCAGGCAAAGCGCTGCCCCAGGGGGAAAGATTCTGCTCCCACGGCAAACAGATTTCAGCAAAATCTTTCACTTGCTTTCAAAGAAGTAGAAGAGTTCAACCATTCATCAAAACTGACTGTGGCTGAGGCAATTCCTTTATACCCTGACATTGCTAGAGATGTTGCCCCTGTGGTCACCACTTTGCCACCAGCCCAAGTTAGTGTAGAGACGCCGTTCTCTAGCCTGGAAATAATGAGATCAGATGTGAGGTCATGTATGCAGGATCTGATGGAGGCAATACTATTACTCAGAACAAATTCAGAGACTCCACAAATGTTTCTGCAGTGTTTTGCAGCTTTACAATTTTTTTGTGTCCTAAGGTCATGTCCAATAAATATATTTTACACTGACAAGCAAAATGGTAACAATGTTTTGAACTTGGGACTTTCAGGCTCCATATCCTCCATACAATACAGTTTTGTACATGAGGCTACTGTACTTTTATATACAGTCATCTTACCCATCTTATACATAAATTTGACTTGCAAGTATTTGGCATCTGCTTAGTTACAGTTTTGCTCCTAAAAATCAAAGTGCTCATTTTTATTATTTTGTTAGTATTTGGGAAATCCACCTTTGGTTTTGCCTGAATCCACCTTTGCCTGAATCCTTCTGGGCTCTGGATCAGATTCAAGCATGTCTTGACCAAAATCTGATCCCAGGTCTCTTCTACACATTCCTAATGTTGGTGCAGACTGGACTTGGATACAAATACAGCTTTTTCTTCAACTCCACCCACAAGTGTTCAAAAGATCAAAACATTGTTACCAGTTTGGTTGTCAGTGTCTGTTCTACCTAAATAGCTTGATTATTGTATCATAAGGTGATGAACAGCCTGATGTTACCATTTTACTACAGTAGAGTTATCACTTAAACATGCGCCATGTATGAGGGAGTCAGGAGTCGGAGGTTTGGGAAATTGAGGAGGGGCTTGGGCTTGCCGACTGCAGAGCCCTGCCACCAACCGTCCATTGCTTCATCCATCTGGACCATCCAGGGTTGTAACGAGTCTTCATGTATGTGTGGGCCCACTATAACCGTTCTTGCTTGTGAGCACCGGTTAGGTGTGGCTGAATAGTAGGTTTATGGACGACTGCAGGTTCTGGGGGATACTACACCTTAAAGAGCACCTATCACCTCCACACAAACACAAAAAAAATGATAGTAGATGGAATTATAAGACTTTTCTTTAATACATGTCATTAGCAAATCAGAGGGTTTACCTCAGTATTGCAGGCAAACAGGTTTTACTCTCACTTTTCTCAGGCGGGGATCATTATCTAGTAGGATTCCTTCTGTGGCAGATACCAACTGTGCAGGGGGAGCTGAGGATATAGCTGCTTGTACAGGGTAATCGGAGTCTCTCACTACATACAGTGCAGCAGGCACAGCACACTGAGGACATAGTGTGACAGGGTTTACATGCTGCTTCCAGCCTCCTCCTCCATAGCACACAGGCATCACTATTACACTACTGCTAGTTTTATAATATCCAGCACAGAAATAGCAGCCCAATGCTTACCAGTGCATACATGATGTAGACTTCCCGGCTCCCCTTTACACAGTGAACTCTTCCTGCTCAGAAGCAGTTAGTTTCACAGAGCTGTCAGCATAGTGATCTATCATGCTGTGAGGGGCCAACTTCAGTCACATTACAGGGCCAGCACATTTTTTAAAAACTGAATTATTTTCTTAATGAAGCATATTTATGGAAGTGTTTGTATTTTAGTCTCCTGTTACTTCATGAAGTTTCCCTGGAGGTGATAGTTCCTATTTAAGGTTTGGGGGGCTCCAAAGGCTCCAGCAACTTCAATTATCTGTTTGGGGCATTGGAATGGTTTTTGGAGACCTGCTCTCTTAACTCCTTAAACACCAGACCTGAAAGGCCTTAAAAGGGTTGTCTCACTACAGACTTTGATGATCTATCGCTAGGATACACCATCAATGTCTGATAGGTGCGGGTCCCAGCTCGGCTGTAATCAGAACTCCCATTCATGTCTATGGGAGACTCGTGATCATACTGTACTCACAATATGATCGGCTCTCCTTGTAATCCTGTATGAGTTACTACCGAGAAATCACAGTAGGGAGTGAAACTGCAGCTCCGCTTTCACAGGCATCAAAGGACTATACCAGCTTCAACTTGCTGAAAGAGTAAAAATATATTTTTCTTTATTTCCCCATATTAAAATTCCAATGTTTTCAGGACAAACATCCAATGTGTGTAACGCTCACATATAATACTCTCGCTGACGCATTTCGGATCCTCTCTGATCCAGTTCTCAGAGGTGGGACCCAGACCTATTGAGCATTGATGGCAAATTCTAGCAATATGCCATCAATGTTTGTAGAAACACATCCCCTTTAATGATGCAGCAACATTTTTCAGTTTTTTGCCTCTTTTCGTTTCAGCAGTCATAACTTACTGGCTGGAATACGTCCCAGTCATTACGGTAATCTACAGTTCTCATAGAGAACTATGGATTACGTCTCCTCTCCCTGCTCGGCGAATATACCGAGGGGGTAGATAATTGACATGTGAATAAGGCTAGGTTCACACGGTGTATTTGCAGGGCGTAATTACGCCCCGCAATTACGCCGTGTGGCCGGGGGTGGGGGCGAGTGCGTTGTTCCGGCACCTCGCCGTCCCATAGACTTGTATTACCAGCGGCGCGTATACGCCGCTGGTAATTCACATGTCACTTATCTCCCCCTGCGGCGGATTCGCCGAGCAGGGGAGGAGACGTAATCCATAGTTCTCTATGAGAACTGTGGATTACCGTAATGACTGGGCCGTTTTCAGCCCGTAATTTGCGCACTGCGGCGCGTAATTACTGACTGAAATACGTCCAGTTTTAAGCCGTGTGAACATGGCCTTACCAGCGGCGTATACGCGCCACTGGTAATGGATGTCTATGGGCCGGCGAGGCGCCGGCCCCCCGCTCCCGCCCCACCCCCGGCCACACGGCGTAATTGCGGGGCGTAATTACGTCCCGCAGTTAAGCCGTGTGAACATAGCCTAAGAGAGCTATGATTACCGTAATTACAGGACATATTTTGGGGCACAGTGCAGTTACGCCCCGAAATACATCCTAAAAGACGCCTTGTGAACATAGCCTAATATGTTACATTCCGTGACAGCGAGACACAGGCTGCTGTCAGGGCAACCCACAATGTTCCCTAACAGCAGGTTTACTATACAGAGAGCACTGGGGCTACTGTAGGTCCTCAGGGCTGACTGTATAGATATCTCCCAGGCTTCATCAGGGTTTGAGAATTCCGGTGACCCGATGGAGCAGAGGAATCCTCTTTGATGATGCTGCGGCCATTGATCGGGGCAATCAAATGGTTAAATGGTGGGGATCTGATGCTTTTTGGCAGTAGAGAGATCCTTTTTCTTTCCATGTTGCCAAAAGATCTGTTGCTGCTTATTAATGTGGTGCGTCCTTTAGGGAATCTGTCACAATTTTTTTTTTTTTGTTTATGAATTAAAACCAGACACTGATTCGTCTTCTTTTCTTCTTCACCGTTTTTATTTTCTGATTTCTGATTATAGATTTCTCAGTTCTGTTGTCTGTATATGATTATGGGGGCGTCCATCTTGCCTGAGCTGCTTTTAACAGCATTTAGAGAGATGCTTTACAGCAGCTTCATGGACATAGAAGCCTGTGAACAGGAGCAGACCCATTTATTTCTATAGGAGAGTGTTGTGGGCATGCTCAGTGACCTGGGAAGAAATCAGTGTGCAGGGAGGGGGAGCTGTGGCATCTCCTATTGTTAATGGTGGATCCTTTGAACAGGAGCAGACTCATTGACTTCTATAGGAAAGTGTGGTGGGCATGCTCTGTGACCTGGGGAAAAGTCACTGTGCAGGGAGGGGGAGCTGTGACATCTCCTATTGTGACTGGTGGATCCTGTGTTATCTATACACATTGGTGTCTCCTTTCAGTGTAATCCTGCCTGTGCTGACAATGAGGAGACTGCGGAGAAGTGATCTCTACAGAACAATGAGTGTCAGACTACTGTGACTGGTGGATCCTGTGTTATCTATACACATTGGTGTCACCTTTCAGTATAATCCTGCTTGTACTGATAATAAGCAGACTGCTGCAAATCTTTCTCTACAGAACAGGAAGTGTCAGACTATTATTAGGCCGAGTGGCCAAAGTGAGAACTGCAAGACTTTTAAAAAAATATTAAAAGTGATATGGAAAATTAAAAAAAAAAAAATAACCAAAAATTCTTTAAAAATGTGTTTAACATAAAAACGTGAGTTAAACAAGAAGAATTTTTTTGATGATACCTTCCCTTTAAGTAGGTTTCCTTTCTTTGGGCACACCACGCAAACTATATATGTCAGCTGTCTGAGATTAATTTCAGTGATTGACACAGTGCATTTTTCTGTGCATTTTTTATGCAATGTAGGTATGAAGTAAAGTACAGCATTATTTGCTGTGCCTCTCTGCACAAAAAAACGCATCAAAAACGCATAAAAAAACACACTGTGTGAAAGCCCCCTAAAAGCCCTGAGACACAATGGGGCAGATTTATCAATAGAGTCTAACTCTTCGACAACATAAAGTTAGACCAGACCGTCTTACAATTCTCAATTTGCCACATTTATCATAGTGTTGATGAATCTGGGGCTGGTTAGAACTGTCTAGTCTCAGGTTGTACCCCCTATCAGTTGGTTTACTTTTACATTTTTTGTTGCATTTAAGCCACGCCCCCTTCCTGTAAACCACACCCCTTTTACAAGGCCACACCCCTTTGTCGGAAGAGGCACAGAAGCGTCTGATACTGTCTAAAACACAAACTATAGTAAATGTGGTGAAAAGCTTGTAAGACATTATTTTTGGCGCAAATTGCGACAGAATTCTGGCACAACTGCCTTGATAAATCAGCCCAAATAGCATCCAGGAGATTAATTGAAATACAAAAAAATGACATCTGTATGACACATAAATCAAATTTCCATATTAATTGTAAGGTGTTGTATAACTGGGTAGAACCTGGTAGTAGTTATCTGTTTGGGGCTTTGAGGTGCATTACATACACTTGGCATCCGGCTTCCAGATATTCATGTCAATAACACATTAACGCTTCAATCCTTTCTTTACTAGGTCACCGGACAATGTTTCTGCAAACCCAACATCTGCAGCGGATCGTGCAGCAAGTGCAAGGACGGCTTCTACAACTTGACGCCGGACAGCTACTTTGGCTGCCAGGGTAGGCCCCAAGTCCTGTTCCAAGAAAGAACCTTACCCCTATCCTCAAGCTGGTATCTGTGGCAAAGGTTTTTTCAAAGGGGTTTTCCATTTTTAAAATTGCTCACTAGCCAGTTGGTTTTAAAATCTAAAAAGCAATTTTTAATTTTTTTTATTTATTTAATTTTTTTTTAGGATTTTTGGTAATGTTTTTATGTTTATTGTGCAAGTCCTATGCAATTAAAAATTACATATACAATCTTGCCCTTCTCTAGCTGTGATAGTAAAGAGATAAAATTCCTGAATGGCAAGGTAGACTAATCCCAGTTCACTGCAGCTGCTGCATATAGTCTCTTTACAAATAGTAGGTAATGACATAATGATCGCGCTATTGCTTTCTGGAAAGGCCAAGATAAAAAATTAGATTAGATCAACAGGGCAACGAGCCATACGTGAAGCATAGAAACAGCAGAGTGGACTCCTCTCAGTTTATAGCTGCTGTAAGGGGGAGCACTGATCTGCATGTTGTCTCATTACAAATAGATATAGATAATGATACATGGATCACACTATTGTTTTCAGGACAGTGCTAGATAAAGATTAGACTAGATTACTAGGGCATTGACAAGAGCAATACATGAAGTATAGTAATAACAGAGTGGACTAATCTCACTTTACTGCTGCGGTGAGGGGGAGCACTGATCTGCATGTTGTCTCATTACAAATAGTAGATAATCATACAATGATCGTACTTGTTTTCTGGACAGTGATAGATAAAGATTAGACTAGATCATACGAAATTGACAAGCAATGAAGTATAGTAACAAACAAGTGGGCTAATCTCACTTTACTGCTGCTGCTTACTGCTGCTGTGAGGGGGAGAACTCATCTGCATTACAAATAGTAGGTAATGACATTAGGCTCATGCTATTGTTTTCTGGACAGGGATCGATAAAGATTAGAGTAGATTAACAGGACGATGAAGAGCAATTCACGAAGGGATAGAATCAGCAGAACGGACTAATCTCACTTTACTGCTGCTGTGAGGGAAAGAGCTGATCTGCAGGGTGGTCTCATTATAAAGAGTAGGTAATGGCATATTGATTGTTCTATTGTTCTCTGAACAGAACTAGATAAAGATTATGCTAGAGCAACAGGGCAATGACAGGAGCAATACATGAGTATAATGGGTTCATCTGGGGGGTTTTCCCACACTCTTCAGCTCCTGCTGCTAACACTGACTTTTCTCAGGGCCTTAGTGGTCCTGGAAGAGAACCATCAAGCAATCCTCACTGCAGCTATCGGAGCTCACAGAGGGGAAGTCTAGAGAGACAAACCAGGAAATCATGTACATAGGGGGACTACAAAAAATTATATAAAACAGCAATCACCCAATTAAAACAAGAAATCTATAGTATAGTCGCATATAGCTTGTCAATATATGACATTTTTCTATGGTAGTGTCCCTTTAAATTTTAACTGACACCAAATGGGAGGAGCTTAACTATGCTCACTACTGCCCCCCTTGCTGTGGAGAGAGGGAAGCTAAGTGACAACTTCTTAAGAAAAGTGGCCAATTTGCTTCATGTATTTTATTTAACATTTTTAAAATAAATTTTAAAAAAATAATAATTTTTTTAAAATTTTTTACATTTTATTTAATTTACTTTTTTTTTTTACTCTTTTTGTTTTCTGGTCCCCCCATACCAAAGTCCTTTTTTCTCGGGGTGATAAATTTCCCCTCAATTTGGGCTCTCCAAAAATTCCCATTTTAATTTTCCCTTTTAGGGAGCGGATGCCTCCCCCGCATACCAAAGCTAAGACCCCTATAAATATCCTCCCCGCTGCCTCCTTGGACCTAAGCTTGGCAGAATGAACTCACCAGGTGTTTACCCCCTGCAGGATGCCAATGTGACATCGGAGGCTCCGTCGGTTTGGCGTGCAACGCGAGGACTGGCGAATGCCAATGCCGCAGAATTGAAAGGGCCCAGTCAACCATGAGGGTCTTCGGAAGCTTCTAATACATTGTATGAATGTATTTAATATACGGTATTAATGGTTGTATGTGGAGGTTACCCTCCCGTCACTCGCCCTCCCGTCAGTCGCCCTCCGCCACCTGCCGCCTCTAATTGAATTACAGCAACATCGACCTCTGTGCAGATAAAAGTCAGCTGTAGCCATAGCAGAGGAGAAAACACTGGGCCTCCATTCTACAACTAGTGCATAACAGGGGGATCCATTATGTTAGGATCTTTTGCACATCCTTTCTTTTGCAGGGAAAGGACACTTTCTTTTACCTCCAAAAGGGTGAAAACCCGCTGGTTTTTTAAAGGGGCAACACTCAATGTTTTGACCCCAGGCAGTAAATTTTTGCTTTCACACAGCGAAATCTTAAAAATGTGGGGGATTTAAAGTTTATTCGAATTTTTTTTTTTCCCAAGATCACTTCTTTCTGTCAAGGAACGGAAACTTTCTTGTCCACATCCAGAGGCTGAAAATCCGCTGTGTCTAAACGGGCAAGGCTATCAACACCGAATGTTTTTTGGCCCCGAAATAAATTTTATTCACTGCAGCAAGCAGAAAAACTGAAAAGTGGAGGATTTGAAGTTTATTAGAATTTTTTTTTTTTTTTTTTTTTTTAGGATCACTACTTTCTGTCAAGGGATGGAAACTTTTTTGTTTAACCCACTGGGGCAGATTTATCAATACTGTCTAACTCTTAAATCTGTAAAATGTGGAGGATTTGAAGTTTATTAGAAATATATATATATTTTTTTTAAAAAATCACTTCTTTCTGTCAAGGAACGGAAACTTTCTTGTCCACATCCAGAGGCTGAAAATCCGCTGTGTCTAAACGGGCAAGGCTATCAACACCGATGTGTTTTGAGCCTCTGAAAGTAAATCTTACTATTCACTGACAGCAAGCAGAAATCTGTAAAATGTGGAGGATTTGAAGTTTATTAGAATTTTAAAAAAATTTTTGTTTAAGATCACCACTTTCTGTGAAAGAACGTAAACCTTTTTTGTTTACCTCCAGAGGCTGAAAACTCACTGGGGCGGATTTATCAATACTGTCTAACTCTTAAATCTGTAAAATGTGGAGGATTTGAAGTTTATTAGAAATATATATATTTTTTTAAGATCACTACTTTCTGTCAAGGAATGGAAACTTTCTTGTTTAACCCACTGGGGTAGATTTATCAATACTGGCGAACTCTGTAAAGTTAGACTTGACAGTATTAGGGTATGTTCGCACGGCGTATTGGGGTGCATATAGTACGCGCCACAATACGCCATGTGTAATTCCAAAGCACGGGGGGGCCGCAACCGCCCTGCCCCATTGACATGTATTACGCGCTGCGAACAATTCACATGTCAATTCTCCCCCCGCGCGTACAATACGATCGTATTGTACACGCGGGGAGACAACGCGTAATCCATAGCTCTCTATGAGAGCCATGAATTACCGCAATTGCGCTGCGCATTTTGCCACTTATAAAGTGCAATACGCGGAGAACTGTGCACCGAAATACGCCACTAAATAAGCCGTCTGAACATACCCTTACAATGCTCCAAATGCATCATAGTGTTCATACATCTGCTACAGGTTAGAATTTTCTAGTCTATCTTTACACCTTTTATAAGTCGGCTTACTTTATGCCACTAACTGCGGCAACAGTTTGGGGCATTTTCGCTGCACGGTGTTGCGTGATAAGCCACACCCCCTTTATGACAAACCACACCCATTTGCCAAGGCCACACGTCTTTCGTCGGACAAGGTGCAGAACTATCTAGGAACTGCTTAAATCACATCATAAATGCGGTGTCAAGCATGGACGACATTATTTTTGGTGCAAATTGTGCCAGATTTCTGACGCTACTGCCTTGTTGAATGTGCCGCAATGTGTCTGAACGTGCAAGGGGCTAAACACAGGCGTGAGTTTTCTTTTTTTTTTTTTTTTTTTATACATAATTTTCATTCAAAGTTTTAAATATATAAACAGAATTGGGCACAAAAGAAAAAAGGTAGTGTCAGCTTACAACACACAAAACATACAAAATATATACACTCACCGGCCACTTTATTAGGTACACCTGTCCAACTGCTCGTTAACACTTAATTTCTAATCAGCCAATCACATGGCGGCAACTCAGTGCATTTAGGCATGTAGACATGGTCTAGAACAATCTCCCTTCAGTTTCAAACTGAGCATCAGTATGGGGAAGAAAGGTGATTTGAGTGCCTTTGAACGTGGCATGGTTGTTGGTGCCAGAAGGGCTGGTCTGAGTATTTCAGAAACTGCTGATCTCCTGGGATTTTCACGCACAACCATCTCTAGGGTTTACAGAGAATGGTCCGAAAAAGAAAAAACATCCAGTGAGCGGCAGTCCTGTGGGCGAAATGCCTTGTTGATGCCAGAGGTCAAAGGAGAATGGCAGACTGGTTCGAGCTGATAGAAAGGCAACAGTGACTCAAATAGCCACCCGTTACAACCAAGGTAGGCAGAAGAGCATCTCCGAACGCACAGTACGGCGAACTTTGAGGCAGATGGGCTACAGCAGCAGAAGACCACACCGGGTGCCACTCCTTTCAGCTAAGAACAGGAAACTGAGGCTCCAATTTGCCCAAGCTCATCGAAATTGGACAGTAGAAGATTGGAAAAATGTTGCCTGGTCTGATGAGTCCTCGATTTCTGCTGCGACAGTCGGATGGTAGGGTCAGAATTTGGCGTCAACAACATGAAAGCATGGATCCATCCTGCCTTGTATCAACGGTTCAGGCTGGTGGTGGTGGTGTCATGGTGTGGGGAATATTTTCTTGGCACTCTTTGGGCCCCTTGGTACCAATTGAGCATCGTTGCAACACCTTGTGGAATCTATGCCACGAAGAATTGGGTCAAAAGCAAATTGAGGATTTGTTACAACCAACAGAGGGAGCTGTGGGCTTCTCAGCCCCTTTCCCATAATGCCTTGTGATATTCAGATGCTAAGTAGAGGGCGAAAAGGCAAAACAAAAACTCTACAAGCCGTTCGTTCGGTGCTCTCCCTAAGGAGAGATGTTCCCCTTCTCACGAAGAATTGAGGCAGTTCTGAAGGCAAAAGGGGGTCCAACCCGTTACTAGCATGGTGTACCTAATAAAGTGGCCGGTGAGTGTATGTCATCATAGGAATAAAAAGTAACAGTCACAATATAAAGCAACAAATAACCTATATAGAGACAATAGAGTTAACATAATTATGAGGTAAAGCTGAGACCCTATGCACTGGCAAATAATACAATGCTCGCCCCCCCCCCCCCTCCCCCCAAACAAAAAAAAATTAAGCACAAAACCAGAATAAACCATAACAATAACCTGGCACTTGGATCATATTAATACACTAAATCAGTTTAACCAGGGCGGGAGGTTACTACAAGGCTGCTCTAGAATCAGAGATGAGATATGATATATGATACAGTGAGGGTCACGGCTCCTTGGCTGGAAGTTGGGTGGGAACCATAGATGGGAATCGCGGTTGTAGAAAAAGGCAGCCCTCGCAGCCGGGTAGATGAAGATGAGTCAAGTCGGTGGATTTCCAACTTCCAATCGACCCAGTTGACCCGCTAGACGGGAAGTAAGATACCAGGACGATTAAACGAAAGGCTTCATGACTTCCCTAATCTCATCAGAGGTGTAGAAGGTTTTTCTAAAATCTCCCCATTTTTTAAAGAATTTAGAGCACTGGGTCTCTTTGGTTCTAATGATGTCCAGTTTATCCATCTCTAGATGGTGTTTGACGGAGCAGATCACTTCTTGGACTGAGGGGACATTAGAATCCAACCATTTTGAAAGTAGAGATCGTTTGGCCGTTAATAGAAAGATGTGCAGGAGCGGGAGGTTCTTACAATGATTTGGGAGATTGTGGAATAACAGCTGCATCGGGTCAAGGCTTAAATCAGCTTGTAGGGAGGAATTGAGAGTGTTCACCAATTCATCCCAGAAATCTGCAGTAGCGTTACAGGACCTGATACTATGCAGAAAATCTGTTCGGGGGGCGTCACACTTAGGACATGCGGTTAGACGGTTGGGGTGAGGGGGGATATTGAACCCAAATATGGCTGAGTGAGCGATTCTGAAGTAGGTGTCCTTCCACTTCTCATTGACAATATGTTTACAGACGGCCCGCCACCCTTGTAGGATTTTCACAGAGATATCCTGTGGGGATACATTTTTTTCCCATTTGGTGAAGATTTTAGGGGGGCTTTATCACTTTTGCTATTTCGAACCCCTGCATAAAGCTTTAAGAAAAAGAAGGGGTGGGTGAGGAGAGGGGGCCCAATGACGTTATTGAATATTTTTTTGCCCGAAAATGCAACAAATGAGCAAATTTGCTTTTGAGAAATGAGGAAACTTGCGAAAAAGCCAGGAAGTGGAGGGGGGGAGGTCAAATTTTGAAATAAAGTCTGCAAGAGAATACATTTTTTGGAGTGCGTATAAATAGTTGGAGAAATGCACTATCCCCCTATCTCTCCAGCGTTTGAACGGGGTTATCTAATCCCCTTGGAATCAGGATGGCCACCGAGCAAAAGATACCTACTAAATTGGTATGGTAAGGACAGCAAGGATCTGCTCGCTTTTTCCCGGCTCCTATGGTATCTTTCAAAAGAAGACTGTGCTTCGCCACTTTAGGGAGAGATGCAAATTTGACATGAAGCAGGTTTGGGAGCGACCAGGGAGAGGCCAATGCGGATTCAATGACGAAATTAAGTATCTTAAGGTCTGTTTGACCCAGTCCTACACTGTGTCGCAGCAGACTAGATATATAGCCTTAATCCGGGTAGTTTCACACCTCCGGAGTCCCCTGGAGGAGAAATTTGGAAAAAAAACCCAATTTCGTGGCTTTTTTTTGTTCCCCCAAGAAAGAGACGGAAGTGTTTCTGAGCCTTTGGGAAGTAAAAAAAATTTCCTTTCCCCTTAACAAAAAATAAAAGATTTTAAATAGGGGGGAAAAATCAAAACAAATTATATTACAAAGCTGGCGGGATTTTTTTTTTTTTTTTTTTTTAAAGATCACTGCTTGCTGTCAACAAATTGAAACTTTTTTTTATTTATTTTCCAAATTTTAAAAAAAAAAAAAAATTTAAAATACCCAAACCCCACTGTGTCAAAAATTTTCAAGGAAACAACACTGAAAGACTTTTTTATTTTTCGGGAATTTAATTTTTTTCCACTCAACGACAGAAAGTAAAAGTTTTTTAACAAAAGGGAAGAATGGAAGTAAAAGGGGCCCCCCTTTTTTTAAGTTACAAAGGGAGACTTTTGGGGGCTTTCCGGCACTTGTAGTTCCATATCCATGATGCAGATAGTAGCTGGGAAAACAACAAGTTCCAGCTTTGCCACAGCAGCACATGAGGTGAAAATGGGTTTAAATCTTTTTAACATGGCACAGACAGCGAAACAAATTTTAAAAACCCCTTTCCCTTTTCACTATCCAAAAAAAAAAAAAAGCCCCTTTTTGGCTGAAAGTTACATGAAATTTAATCAAACCTTTTCCCAAACTTACATACAAATTAATTTTTAAAAAACAAACCACGCCCCCTTTCCCGTCCAAAACCCCGGGGACTGCCCTTTTTAAATTAGAAAGTTGAAGTTTTTTTTGGGAAAAAAAAAAAAAAAAATCACTACTTCCCACACACTATATTTAAACCCCTTTACTAAAACCCTTTTAAAAAACGCTTGGTTTTTTTCCCAAAAACCCCTGTCACCGGCTTTTTAACTTCCAGACCTGAAACACCGGGTTTTGGGGTGGAAAAGGGGCAAGGGGGGTAATGTTAGCCCCGGTTTCCCGCTTCGGATCCCAACCCTCGATTTTGGGAAAAATTTCACTGGAGGGGATAGCTCAAAACCCTCCATACCATGTAACTAGACTATCCAAGGCTATTGCAATGCATTTTTGCTAAACCCATATATTGGGGAAATTTTTTTTGGAAACAGTCAGTAAGACGGTCTAAAACCCCCTATAAAAAAAACGAGCTACTAAAAATTTGAAAATAGAGAAAGATAAAATTTTTTAACATATGTAGACTGTACAATTGCAGGACTGTGAATTTGCAGCCGGGGGAAAGTAAAGGTTTAAAACCGGAATCAGAAACGGGATAAGAAAAGTATTTTACAGTGACTCCCCCGGGCAGAATATTGAGCCAGCTCTGGAGGAAAAAAAAGGGTGGTAACCCCAGGACATACGGGATAAGAAATGTATTTGAAAGGGGACTGAAACCACAGAATATGAGGGCAGCCTGGGGGAAAAAAACGGGATGAAAACTCAGGATCATACAGGAAATGTAATGAGTACATTGACTCCACCGGCAGAAATAGGGGAGGGCACTCAGGAGAAAATACAGGGTAACCCCGGGATCTTTTAAGGATAAAAAAGTATGTACAGTGACGAAACCAGCGAATAGTAATGAAACTCGGAGGATAATACAGGATGTAACCGGGATCAGTACAGGATAAGTAAGTATGTACACATGACTGCCCCAGCAGAATGTGAGTGACTATGGTATTTTCAGATGTAACTCAGGTAGTACGGATAATAATGTATGTACGTGCTGCACCAGCAAAATAGTGGTGCAGCTCTGGGGGATAAAAAAGGATGTAACTAGGACAGTACGGGAAAAGTATTGTAATATAATGACACTTTAATGTTATGGTCTTAATCTAATATTAGTTTTTGGGGTGCATTTTAGTCAGTGCTTTTATTATTTTGCTTTGTATTTAGCATTCTGCTGATTCTATTACATCGCCCTCTATTCTCAGCCAAAGGTCATTTTGACCATCAATGTGACTTCCCCCGACCTCTTCCGAGTTGTGTTCAGATATGTGAATCGCGGTGTAGACAGCGTCTACGGGAAGGTGTCACTCATTGAAGAGAAGAAGTTTAACGCTTGTGCCAATTGTAAGTATCTCCCGGGCCAATGACAAGTGGTACATTCCTCAGAGCAGACAGTCAGGCTCTGTTAGCTGCAGGATGTCTCATTAGGCAAGGCGGGGGGTAGGGCCCCGGGAACAAGTCTGCCGCTTTTTTCTAGTCACAGATTGCAAGGAAATGAAGCTGCTCTTATCTCCTATGGGATATATTTATTCTGGAACGTGATTACACGGGTCGTCTATCGCTCTGCCTGTAATAGGGCTTTGGCAGGTGGAACAGGAACATTTGGGAACTCTTCCGAGGCAATAGTTAAAACTCATTACTTGTGATAAACCTTAACCATTCAGTACAGTTGCTTACGGGGGAATTGCATGAATAACAATTCCCTAATATACTGCTGATGGTGTCCATTGCTTTACATTTAGCAATGTTCTATTAATAGGGCAGGGAAGCCGGTGGCGTTCCCCAAAGCTTCTCTGAAGTTTTACAACTGTGTCCTGGAATATTAAAAGGGGGTCTTTTTTTAAATGTTGCCTATTCTCTTTTGGGGGTTCCTGTCGGCTTCCCGCTACAAATGGAGAGCAATTTAATAAAAAAAAGTAACTGCAGGACCTTTCATCAACAGGCGCTCTTTAAAGGGGGTTGTCTCATACAAGGATTTGCTTTTTATTTTTAAAGTTCACAAAAACAGGTCATTTGCAGTTGGTCCATTACTTTGTCCCCCTATTCCTAGATACCCTCTTGTTGGGTGCTCGCTTTCAGGTACTTTGCACAGACCCGTTTGATCTTATGTAGGCTGCCAGCATGATTGCTATAGCACAGACCGTTAATCTCTCCATAGGCTGCCCAGGGTTTTAAGCTCGACCTGTTTGATCTCTCCTATGGCTGCCAGCCTGGTTGCTTAGCTCAGACCTGTTTGATTCCCTGATAGGCTGCCAGGTGGTCCTAACACAGACCCGGGTTCACTGCATCTAGTGAAGCCCTAAACACGCCCCTGAATTCAAATTTAAAATGGAAAAAAAGGATAAGGGGAATAATCAATGTGTGGAAAACCCTTTTAATTTCAATGGGAACTGTGTAATGCATCATTTCTCCTGAGGTGGCGCTGCAGGTGAATTTGCATGCTTTTGCTGTCAGATCCCCCTTAAATTATAGCTGATATTTAGGGGGTGCCATAATTTCATCTTACTGTCCTTTGAATATTGTATGCCTCTTTCCAACAGCTGGGGATTTGTTACAGTTGAATGCTATCTAGATGCTCCAAATCTGACCAGCACAAACCTCATTCCCGCTGCGTGTTCGGCATAGACAGCGGTATCTCATGTAATTGTTAGATCCGTCTTGGGGACCGACAGTGCGGACCCCAAGACGGATCCTAAAAGCGCTTGTAACACGGAGTGTAAACTCTGTGTGAAAAAGCCCTTTATACAGTTGTAGCAAACCTTCAGTATTAGGTCTGTGCATGAGAATCTTGCAAGAATGTTTCCATTCACTGACAGCAAGCAGTGATATTAAAAGCGACTAAGAACTAAACAGGTATTACCACCACTTTTGATATTTCTGCCTAAAATTGTAGGCAGAAAAATAAAATGAATTACCAAATACATTGCTGTTCTGATTTTGCTTCCTTTCAGAGTTAGACCAGTTCTTATTTTCTGCTTGTATACACAAGCTTTCCAGGTTCCCGACCACTTCTTTCTGCTCTAGCAGACATCACTCTCAGCTGTGTCTTATCAGCAGCACAGGAACTTGTTTACCTTTCTAACTGACAAATTGTAACCCGTTAAAGCTGTTTTGCCTTGTGCCCTGCCGTCAAAAACCCTCCATTACCTGTCCCTGTAATAGGCTGAGCTATGAATAGCAGAGCTGAAATATCAGTCACTGTAGAACTGCCCACCGGCTGCAGAGGAAGCGGAAGCCTCAAGCTGTAGAACCATCCACAGCCTGAACAGGAAGTGGCAGCCTGAAGCTGTAGAACCACCCACAGTCTGAAAAGGAATTGGGAGCCTGGAGCTGTAGAACCACCATAGCATGAACAGGAAGTGGGAACCTGAAGCTGTGGACCCGCCCACAGCCAGAATATGAAGTAGGAGCCTGAAGCTGTAGAACCACCCACAGCCTGAAAAGGAAGTGTGAACATGAAGAGGCTGTGAAGAGCAGGCTATGTAAAACAGCCTGGTGAGAATATCCCTTTAACGAGTGCAATATAATTGGCTCAGTTGTGTATAGCAGAACCTAAACAGTTCGTCCCATCACACCAAATATGTCCCACTTTTCCATCTCTTAAAGTTGGATATGAGATCTCATTCCCGTCCATCATTCACATCCCTTAAAGGGGTTTTGCCAGGACGTGCCTTATCTGCTAAGAAGCTAATGTAAACAAGCCATGGAGCGGAGAGAGAGAGACACAGCCAGAGCACGGAGCTGCATAAGGGATCGTGTGAAATGCTCACTCAAGTAATCAAACTACAACTATTAGATTCTGTATACAAAAGACAACACCTTTCTCCACAGCAGCTTGAAAGCTTCTTCATGTTCTCTGTCATCAGATAAAGCAGGGATCTACTCAGATAATCACACTACAACTAAAGGATTCTGTATACAAAAGAAAACATATTTCTACCCGGTGCCTTGAAAGTTTCTGCAGCTCCCTCTCATCAGATAAGAAGCTTTCTCTGCGCAAGCCTGGCCAGCAGCTCTTGTCAGGTCATATCTAGTAGAAGCTTTGAAGTAACTAAGGGCAGGTAAGGCAGCCTGTAGCTCTCTCAGACTGCAATTTTTGTAATCACATATATTTAGAAAAGTGATTTAAATACCCATTTTGGAGGATCCCACGTCAACATTACATCGTGGCAAAACCCCTTTAATAAACCATGTTAAGTGAGAGGTCAACCACCATTTCTGAAAAGATAATTTAGCAGTGACAAGGATGGTGACAATATCACCCTTTGCTGTGTCTTATAAGCAGCACAGAAGCTTGTCTATCTTACTGACAAATGTTAACCCTTTAGAGCTCTTTAGCCATGTGTCTTGATGTTTAGACCTTTCTATTAACAATGCCCCTCTAACAGGATCAATTAGAAATAGCAGAGCTGGAATGTCGGTCACTGCTATAAAACCACCCACAGCCTGAACAGGTAGTGGGAGCCTGAAGCTGTAGAACCGCCCAAGCCTAAAGAGGAAGTTGGAGCCTGAAACTATAGACCTGTCCACAGCCTTAACAGGAAAAACAAGCCTGAAGCTGTAAAATTACCCACAGCCTGAACAGGAAGTTGGAGGCTGAAACTATAGACCTGTCCACAGCCTTAAAAAAAAAGGAAATTGTGGGAAGGCTGCTAAGCTAATCAGAACCGGCATTACAAGCCTGAACAGGAAGTGGAGGAAGTGGAAGCCTGAAGCTATAGAACCACCCATAGCCTGAATAGGAAGTGGGAGCCTGAAGCTCTAGAATCGTCCACAGTCTTAACAGAAAGTGGGAGTCTGAAGCTGTAGAACTGTCAACAGTCTGAACAGGAAGTGGAAGCCTGAAGCTATAGAACCGCCTACAGCCTGAACAGGAAGTGGAAGCCTGAAGCTATAGAACCACCCATAGCCTGAATAGGAAGTGGGAGCCTGAAGCTTTAGAACCACCCACAGCCTGAATAGGAAGTGGGAGTCTGAAGCTGTAGAACTACTCACAACTTGAACAGGAAGTGGTAGCCTGACTCTGTAAAATCTTCCACAATAAGCCTTAACAGGAAGTGGGAGCCTGAAGCTATAGAACCGCCCAGAGCCTGAACAGGAGGTTGGAACCTGAAGCTGTAGAACCGCCCACAGCCTGAACAGGAAGTGGGAACCTGAAGCTGGCTGTGAAGAGCAGGCTCTGTGAAACAGTCAGACAGTAAAATCCCTTTAATGAAAATTGCAGAATTTTTCAATAGACAGTGATTAATCATTTAGACAGAAATCCAAAAAATATCCTTTTAAAAACATGTCCTAGAGAAGAGGTGGACATTAACACTAGAACGTGTTCTGTTTTTTTTTTTTTCTTTTTTTATACTATTTTTTCATTGTAGGTTCAGAACAGATCAAGCAGATCGTTTTTCCTCCCAGCAAGGACCCGGCCTTTGTCACCATCCCGCATGGAAGTTTTGGAGAACCCTTTGTCCTAAATCCCAACACGTGGTCTGTAGTGATTGAGGTGGAGGATGTGCTCCTGGTAAGACCCCGGTTCCTCCCATGCGGGTGTGTGCTGGTTCGTTGGGTTGAGTCTTGGCTCATACAGCTTCTTCTTCCTTAGGACTACCTGGTCCTGCTTCCCAGCGCTTACTATGAGGCTCCAATCCTTCAGGTGAAAGTGACTGAGGCCTGCACCTATTCACCATCCCCGGAGCAGAGCAACCAAAAGTAAGAACCTGATCTCCTTCATGATGTGGACAGTCCCCGTGTGCCAGATAGCACCAGCAATGTGATGTGTTTTATCATGGAATTTGCCAGAATTGCATTGCTTTGCTTCCTGAGTGACTTCAGTTCAGTTTTGTGGCCAAAAACTTCATCTCCAACAGTTGACAGTAAATTGCACCTCATCTTAAGAGAGAGAGCATGCACCCTCACGTACTTATAGTGCAGCAATAGTCTGGGATCATGTACCGTTGAAATGGAAGTAGCCTCATAGGGGCTATTCTGTCCTTGTGGGGGTCCAAATTAGCTTAAAAATAACAAAGGGTGCATCGAGAAAACAAATCACAACATGCCTTGTTGCTGTGAAAATGCTTTCTACTTTATTCACAAAATGGCAGCTTTTTTTTATACTTTTGCAAATTAGTAGATAAGAAGCATCACATGTACCTGGCTATGAGGGTCTATTGGCACGTCCTTATCTCCAGACCCCTCCTCACAGCTCAGGAATGTTTGGACACAGGGTGTAACTTCAGAAGAGGTGCCATCTTGGATTACACGACGATCTCTACAAACTACTACAGGCGGCCATTTTGTTAACATATTAATGACAACAGATATACAGACAGCTTTTACATGTATTACATAGGTATGTGCCTACTATATGTATATATATATATATATATATATATATATATATATATATATATTATATATATATATATGAGGTATATACTAACTAATACATTAAAATAGAGACACAAGGGATCACACATATATAACCTTTGTTCCCATCCACAACACCGTCAAACAGAGAGATAGCTGGTAGTTCATAGTGGTGGGTATAAAAAGGTACACACTGGCCCCTACAATGGGTGGGTGGACTGAATTTAACTGGATGAATTTTGATTGGATTGGACTGGGCTGGATGGAGGGGCGAATAGATTGCATGGACTGGATTACTTTTGATTGGAATAATAGGATTGGACTGGATGGATTTGGATTAGGTAGGTGGATTGGATTGGACTGGATTGATGCATTGAACTAAATGGATACTTTGGACTGGATGTATTTAGATGGATTTTGATTAGATGGATGGATCCATTGGATTGGGTAGATGGGTGGAGTTTGGTTGGCTAGATGGATGGATTGGTGGATTTTGATTTGATGGAAGCATTGGACTGGATGGATTTTTAGTGGTTGGATGCATTGGACTGGATGGATTTTGATTGGATGGAAGCAATGGACTGGATGGATTTTGATTAGGTGGATTTGACAAGATGGATTTTGATTGGATGGAAACATTGGACTGGATGGATTTTGATTGGACAGATTAGATTGGATGGATTTTGATTAGATGGATGGATTGGACCGGAAGTATTTATATTGGATGGATTGAACCGGTAGTATAGATTGAATGGGCTGGATGGATTTTGATTGGATGGATGCTTTGGACAGATTGAATGGATTTGGATTGGATTGATGGATGGAGTTTGAATAGATTGATGTATTGGTGGATTTCCAATGAATGGATGCTTCAGACTGGATGGATTTACATTAGATGATAGATGGATTGTGATTGGATAGATGGAAGCATTGGACTGCATAGATGGGTTTTAAATGGATGAATGCATTGGACTGGGTATATTTTAATTGGATGTATAGGACTGGCTGGATCTTGATTGGATGGATTTTGATTGGATGGATGCATAGGACTGGCTGGATTTTAATTGGATGGATTTTGATTGGATGGATTGATAGGACTGGCTGGATTTTGATTGGATGGATGGATAGGACTGGCTGGATTTTGATTGGATAGAGTTTGATTGGATGGATAGGACTGGCTGGATTTTGATTGGATAGAGTTTGATTGATTGGATGGATGGATAGGACTGGCTGGATTTTGATTGGATAGAGTTTGATTGATTGGATGGATGGATAGGACTGGCTGGATTTTGGATGGATGGATAGGACTGAATGGATTTTGATTGAATAGAGTTTGATTGGATGGATAGGACTGGCTGGATTTTGTTTGGATAGTGTTTGATTGTTTGGATGGATGGATAGGACTGGCTGGATTTTGATTGGATAGAGTTTGATTGATTGGATGGATGGATAGGACTGGCTGGATTTTGATTGGATAGAGTTTGATTGATTGGATGGATGGATAGGACTGGCTGGATTTTGATTGGATTGATGGATTGGATTGGATGGATTCTAATAAGATGGAAGCATTGGACTGGATGGATGGATTGGACTGACTGGATAGATTGGGTAGATTCATAGGACTGGCTGCATTTTGATTGCATTGGGCTGACTGGATAGATTGGATAGATCTCCAAGGCTGCACAGACACTGATCTCCTCATACCTTTCTCTCCTACATACATAAATAATAGTGCATACATCCATTATGTCTTCCAGTTGCCTCTTGTACAAATATCTCTCTCTGGATGAATTTCCATCTTCGGAAGGCATTGAAGGAGTCTGTCGCATGGATAACAGCCTTCCCCGGCCCTGTCAGACTGAACAGATCACCCCTCGACATCCACCACTGATCGGTTGCTATGGAAGTGATGTGAGTTTGGCGCCCCCTCCGCTTGCTGGTTGACCCTGTACACGTTGGTCTTTGTCACTATCCTGCACATTGTCTTCTAGATTGAAGTCCTGTTCCAGTTGCCGGTCCCCCACCCGGGTCGTTACGCCATTGTGGTTGAATACGCCAATGAGGAGGACCTTCAGACCACCAATGTAGCCGTGAACTCTCTCCAGACCCCTCCACAGCAGGGAACCTTCACCTTCTACCCTTGCAAGTTCAGGTCAGTCTTCATTCTGGACGTTCATGTTCTTCAGGTATAAGTTCATGACTTGACTTGGATTACCTGTGTCATAGTTTCCTGTGCCGCGGGGTGGCTTTGGATGCCCAGCAGAAGGTGGCCTTTTTTGATCTCACCACTGAAGTCACCATTCGATTCTCGGCAGACAGGGCTCGGCTGCACCTGGTGAGCCTTACTGAGGAGGACATAGCTCTCTTTGGTTCCTAGCAAGTTCCTCTACACTAAACCCAACAATTTATGCTTAATCTCTTCCCCTTCCAGGGCAAGATCTTCTTGATTCCAGCTGATCAGTTCACCATGGAGTACATTGAGCCAAAGGTTCACTGTATTGCTGTTCATGGGTCCTTCAACCCTAGCAGGTACTGACTGTCGCTCACGTCTTGAGCGTCCCACTCATTCCTTATCCTGCTCTCTCATCGGATCTCTCTTTCCACAGTGGTTCTTGCATTCCATCACGATTTCATAAACCGTCCCAATCTGTGGTGCTGACCGAAGGGAAGACTGGAATAGATGGCAACAATGGCCAAGGGGCGCCATCCCACCGTGCACCATTGCCTCCAACAGCTGTAGATGCCACCAAGCTTATCCGGCTGCAATCCCCAGAGGTGTGTGGTTTGTGTGTACAATTTTTTTTTCTTTAATATATAAATGGGCAAAGATTTATAAAATACAAGCCTGTTTGACTCATGTCATTGGGGTGGAGGGGTTGGGGTGAGACCATGAGGTAACAGCATTTGGAGACAGAGATGTCACTTGATGTTACTGGGTCCATTGTGAAATAACAAGGTTCCTCCAGATACCTCTGGATAGGTATATGTATAACATGTTGACCCCCTCTCTCAGTAGTCCCAGGCTAGCCTACGGTTGGTAGCAGTCCTTTTCCCTATCAACCCTCATATACTGAGTGTATAGTATAGTATAGTACAGTTGTCCTCTTATATGGCAGAAGGACATTTGTCCTACCTCCCTCTTATACACCAGGGCTCAATTACGACTGCAACCACCTGTACTCCATACAGGTACACCCCTATACTACTATTTTCTTAATCTATGTACAAGTTGAGTCAAAAGTCCATTTACATAGACATATCAGGGCTTGTTTTTTGCAGGACACGATGTACTTTTTAATGGTGCCATTGACCTTATAATAGAATATACTTGGAAACATAATGGGTTAGTGGGCCTATCTTTTAGACCGTGTCCGGAACATGGCTGCCATCTTGGAAGCCGCCATATTGGATCAAGGGCAAGTTTTTCCAATGGGAAGTTGGTCATGTAGCCTATTATAGAAGACCATAATTGTCTCAGAAATCAATTGCCGCAATCAGATTTGCAATATCTTTTGGGGTTCAAAAGTTATCAACACAAAAATTTGCAACAACGACAGCAGCAGCTCTTTGACGTGATCAGTGTTTTGCCCCTGAGCTGAAGGCACTGGATCCAATCGTTATGAACCAACATGAGAACTTTCTGTGTTGATAGCTTTTGAACCACAAGAGATATTGCAAATCTGATTCCGGCAATCAATTTCTGAGACAATTCTGGTCTTCTATGATAGGCTACATGATCACCTTCCCATTAAAAAAACTTGCCCTTGATCCAATATGGCGGCATTCAAGATGGTAGCCATGTTCCGGACATAGCTTAAAAGATAGGCGCCCTCACCCATTACTTGCTGGGGTATTCAGATAGGTCATTTTCTCTTTCGTCCTGGGACTTCTGACTCATCCTGTATAAGCTTTACAGCTGATATACACATGCGATATTGCATAGATACATGAGAACCTTTTTATCTCTTTCTCAACCAGACGGATGTGACCTACAATGGTCGTGTTCAGACCCCTGGACGTTACGCCTTCATCATCCACTACTATCAACCCTCACAACCCTCATTTACCGTTGAAGTTCAAGTCCATGGAGGACGCGTATGGCGAGGTGAGGACCTAAGATGTTAGCTGGCTCATTGAAGTCTCTTAACAATCCAATGTTTCTGTGATTTTGTGTGTATAACTCCTTCCTAGTCATAATAATATGGTTCTTCATTTTTTTTTTCCTCCCCACCTTCCAAGAGCCATATTTTTTTCTTTTTCCATCAACATAGACATATGAGATCTTGTTTTTTTGCAGGACATGATATACTTTTTAATGGTGCCATTGACCGTACCATAGAATATACTGGGAAAGAGAAAAACATTCTTGAGTGGGGGGGGAGAATGTGAGAAAAAACATGTTTGTGCCCTGTTTGCTGGGTTTTTGTTTTTATGGCGTTCACTCTTTGGCATAAATGTGGGGTTATCCGTATTCTGCAGGTCGATACGATTCTGGTGATGCCAAATATATAAGATTTTTGTTATGTTTTAGAACTTTTACAAATTTTTTTTCTCTATCTCTTAAATTTGCGCTGCAGCGCCATTTTCTGCAGCCAATAATTCAGCATTTTTTTCACCTGTGGACCTGAGTGACGGGGCTTTTTTGCGGGCTGAAGTGTAATTTTCACTGTAACCAGTTTGGGATAGATGTAACTTTTTATTCAAATTTTTAGCGGAAATGAAGTGGCAAAAAAACGCTAATTTGGAGTTTTGAATTTTTTCTTCTTCTATGGTGTTCAGCATACTGGATAAATTATGTCATATTTTAATAGATAGGACTTCTACGGAAGCGGGGAAATCACTTATGTGTATTTTTTTTTAGTTGCAAGTTGGCAAAAGGTGGATGATTTGAATTTTTTGTATTTTTCATTTTTTTATACTTATCAAACCCCCTTTTTTTTTTTTTTTTTTTTTTTAAACATTCACATTTAGTGGGACATGTATGAACGGGGCTACTCCAGAAGTCTGGCATCTTTTCAGCCCAAAGACTAGCGCATCTCCATTCTCTATTCTTAATGAGGCATACACCAATATCACGCGCATTGTAGAGCGCCCACGGCACTTTGTAATGTGCCTGATTTCAGGGGGCTTGCGGGAGGCGGGGCGCCCTGCAACAGTACGAAGCTACACACAGATTCAGTACGGCAAAATCAGGCACATTACTGCTGGAACAGGTAGAGCACTTTCAAAGTGGTTTACCTGAGCCAGAAGTGTGGTTTATGCGCTAGAATGCACCTGATTTATGACCTGCAGTAGAGCGGGCTCATACATTCAGGAACATTCTACACTATTATTGTGTGCAAAAAAAAGAAAATCCAAAAATCCTACATGTCGCCCTTAGTCTCCCTAGAGCACTTGTTCACTAGGGGGCTCGATTGCTTGCACACTATTCTGCAATATATCAGTAATGCAGAAGGATGTACCAAGATGGCCGTTCTATTATTTCCTGCCTGTGGCAGAAAGTAATAGAAAACTTATCATGGCGGCTATGGAACCATTAGACTTCCTACTACCGCTCTAAACAATCGGCACCCCGCAATCTCGCTGCAGGCGTGCCAATCAAACGGAGGAGCTGTACATCACATGCTCATTTACCGTGGAAGGTCAAGTCCATGGAGGAAGTGTATGGCGAGGTGAGAACCTAACATGTTAGCTGGCTCGTTGACGTCTCTATATATACAATGGTTCAAAGATTTTGGGCGACATGTCAAAAAAGTGGCGTTTCTATTTGAGTTTTAGGCGCATTAAATCAGTATAAAGTGCGTCAAAGTCCGATCCTTTCAAAAAACCGGCGTCAGGTATACCTTGCATAGAAAACTTAATGCACCTAAAAAGGCGAATCGCGGCAAAAAGGGCGCATTGTGCAACCAGCGGCATATCATATCATTGGTGGTATATGTAATGCGCCTATCGAGGCGCATTGCCCGACGGAGGCGCATAACATATGTAATGCGCTTCAATAGGCGCATTGCGCGACAGGGGCGCACTGTGCACCATATTTAGTCGCATTACAATGTGTCGTGCCCGGCGTATAATGCTCCTAGTTTTGGTGTACGACACTTCATTTACAACAAGAATATGGCATCAAAAGTGGTTTTGACGCAAAATAGACCAAAAAAATGGCGTTGGCGTGTTGGGACATGTCGCCCTTTGTAAGTATAATGTGTAGTAGTAATGCCCTCTCCCCCATTTTTCCTATCCTAGGTTCAGCTAATGCCACCTTCTGCCCTCATGGTTATGGCTGCCGCAGCTTGGTCCTTTCTGAGGATCGGGCCGTTTTGGATGTGTCCGATAATGACCTGTCAGTCACCGTCCGTGTTCCCGATGGCAAGATCATCTGGCTTGTGAGTGCCTGGAGGTTTCTGAGGTCATCCAGTTGGTTGTCCAGCCTCATGCAGTGGTTGATTTGTGATCTCTTTTGGTTAGGAGTACATCCTGGTCATTCCTGAGGACAGCTACAGCTCCAGTTACCTAGTAGAAGAACCCCTGGACAAGTCCTACTACTTTATCAGTCAATGTGGAGCCAATAGCTTCCAGAGCAAGTAAGTTCTCATTGACGTCCTCCCCATTGGGCAACCCCAGCTGATCATGGTGTGGATTGAAACTGATGCAGGTAATGTAGTGGTGTCCAACTGGTGCAGAAGTGCAACTCCCAGCATGCTCCTTTACCTATAGGCTATCATTGCATATTGGGAGTTATACTCTGGCAACAGCCACTGCATGGAGACAGCTCATGCAATGTATAGAGGGCAGATAACTTTTATAGCAATCCTCTATTCCGGCTGAGGGAGGTTCCCTGACTTGTCCATAATCTCTGTAGTAAGAAGCTTGTCATTTTGGGCTTATCCTTTCCATTGCTGATCCCTCTCTCTGTTTTCCTCCAGCCCGGCCACCTCTAAGTTCTGCAGAGACGCCGCCATATCTCTGTCCCTCTTCTATAACAATGGAGCTCAGTCCTGTAATTGTCACGAGGCTGGCTCTCTGAGCACGACGTGTGAGCCCTATGGAGGTCAGTGCTCCTGCAAGCCAAATGTGATCGGAAGAGATTGTTCCCACTGCGCAACAGGATTCTGGGGATTCCCTGACTGCAGACGTAAGTTCCTGATTTCTCCAAGAACGATGATGATCCGATACAGCGTAGACCAGTCCCTTGTGTCTGCTAATAGTGCTCGGTCTAAGATGGGGACATAGACTTTTTCACAGAGCCTGCTCCCAGTTTCTGCTCAGGCTGTGGGTGGTTCTACAGCTTCAGGCTTCCACTTTCTGTTCAGGCTGTGGGTGGTTCTACAGCCTTAGGCTCCCACTTTCTGTTCAGGCTGTGGGTGGTTCTACAGCTTCAGGCTCCCACTTCCTATTTTGGCTGTGGGCAGTTCTCCAGCTTCAGACTCCCACTTCACATTCAGGCTGTGGGAGAATCTACAGCTTCAGGCTCTCACTTCCTGTTCAGGCTGTGGACAGTTCTACAGCTTCAGGCTCCACTTCCTGTTCAGGCTGTGGGCAGTTCTCCAGCTTCAGACTCCCACTTCCTATTCAGGCTGTGGGCGTCTCTCAAGCTTCAGGCTCCCACTTCCTGTTCAGGCTGTGGGTGGTTTTACAACTTGAAGCTCCCACTTCCTGTTCAGACTGTGGGCGGTTCTACAGCTTTAGGTTCCCACTTTCTTTTCAGGCTGTGGGGGGTTCTACAGCTTTTGGTTCCCACTTTCTTTTCAGGCTGTGGGCGGCTATCAAGCTTCAGGCTCCCACTTCCTGTCCAGGCTGTGGGTGGTTTTACAGCAGTGATTGACATTTCAGCTCTGCTATTCCTAGCTAAGCCTGTTATAAGGACATTGGTGATGGATGGGGTTTTAACAGCAGGACAGAAGGCTACAGAGCTTTAAAGAGTTAAAGGGGTTGTCTCGCTACAAAGAATAGCTTTCAAATTGTAGGGAACACAAAATAAAGACATTTTCCAAATATATTGCTTTGTTCCTCTGTTTTCCCTAAGGAGATACAAGTGAATTTATGACCTCCTTGGCTATTTCAGTTCCCTCAGTAACTGACCTGTAAACAATTCTCCCCCTGCTGTTTGTTCAATGAGATGACAGTGAGTGATGTCATCACACAGGTCACAGCAGTGTCCTGTGCTGCTCAGCAGTAAAAAGCTTGATTTCTGTAAAATAAACAGAACTGTAATTAGGGCTTTTGTTTTGGGGATCAGATAAGAAGTCCTGTTAATAGTTTGAGAAGCTAATCTGATCTAATTAGCATCTGAAAGCACAGCATGGCATGGAGCTGTACAAGCAAGGAGCTGTATGCAAATGAGTCAGTCTGAACCAGGAAGTGACAGAGTATTTCATTCATGCATTCTCTGAAACTCTGAAGGGAGACAACTCCTTTAAGGTTTGACAGCAAGAAACACAAAAAAAAGCTCCTGTGCTGCTGATAAGACACAGCAACACGTTATGTCACCATCCCGGCTATTGTTAGAGCAGAGAGAGGTGGTCATTAACCTAGGGAAGCTTGTCTACAAACGCAGGAGATAAGATCTCCTCTATCTTCTAAACCAAACAAAATCAGAACAGCAATGTATTTGGTAATAATATTCGTTTACCTTTGCCTACATGTTTAAAGTTAAATAATATGATTAGATAACCCATTAAGCACCAGGCCTTAAAGGCCCTACTGCCCAGCTATATTTTTCAGTTTTTGCCTCTTTGCGTTCCAGTGGTCATAACTTTTTTAGTGACACAGCTGTATATGAGGCTTTGTTTTATGCAGACATTTTTTTGCCATAGTCCAGGGATACATAGAAATTACTGTGTAATTTTTTTATAAAAAATGTTTACATCACAAATATAAAAAAGTGTTGTTTTTTTTAAATTTTTTACACCTTTTATATTTTACAATGAAAAATCTGTCAAATTAAGTCTAAAGATTATTACAGTTGTGTGGATACTATGTGTAGGTGTTTTTTTTGTGTGCAATCTATTTGCAATTTTTTTTATATTAAAAAACTTTATTTTATACTTCTAATGTATTAGCATACTCCTATATGCTAATACATTACACTATGGGCCACATGTATGAAAACTGTTTAGGTCTAAAACTCACTTTGTTGCCCCTAGGTTACTATGGGCAAAAAAGTTAGTTTTAGACCTAAACAGTTTTCATACCTGTGGCCCTAAGTGTCAGTATGACACAGGCTGCTGACAGGGCGACACACCATGTGTCCTAACAGCAGGCTTACTAACACAGAGAGTCATTGGGCTATTCTAGGTCCCCAGGGCTGACTATTTAGACTTTTCCCAGGCTCCAGTGGGCACTGGGAATTCCGGTGACCCAACTGGGCAGAGAACTTCCCTGTCTCAGAACATGGTAATCAAAGGTTTAAACAGCGGAGATCAGAGGAAGTGTCAGACCCCTGCCGTGCACAGAGGCTGCTCTAGAGATGGAGTTCTTACTTACAGCTCCTTTCCTTGCGCTGGGAACCACAAACCCCCTCTGAAGACAGCAATATCTTTTGACGTTGTGCCGACGCAGTACACCCGCCACTCCCCATCAATAGACAGTGCACGGTCATTAAGGAGGTATATAGCATATTAACACAATATGCCAGAAATGTCTGATAGGTGCTGGTCTCACCTTTGGGACCTGCACCAATCTTGAGATCCGCCCCCAGAACTTTTCTGAGCAGAATGGAGCGGAGGCTGCACGTGTGGCTCTCCATTCAGTCTGAGTTGAGTTCTCGCTTGATTATCCTTGGAACTCCCTTTGAAATGAATGGAGAACACCACGCAAGTGTGGCCACCTCTCAATGTTCTGCACTGTGAAATTCGATGGCCCGCCTTCAAGGTAGGCAAGGGTTCCAGAGGTGGAACCAGCACCCGTTAGACATTTATGGCCAATTATATCAAGGAACACCCCTTTGATCATTTTGTTAGCAATATAATTTTGTTTCGGTGGAAATGGCTGTTCTAGCACAGCTCTCCCCAATTCATGTCTGTGGGACTTCTGAGTATACCTAAGCACACACGCTCAGCTATATCTGGAACTGTCATAGAAAAGAAAAGGGAGAACTGCGCATGCGTGGCCATCTCCCTGTTCACTGAGGTCGGCTCATAGCAAGATGAGTCACCGGAATTCCCAGTGCCCAATGGAGCCTGGGAAAAGTGTATATAGTCAGCCCTGGGGACCTAGAATAGCCCAATGACTCTCTGTGTTAGTAAGGCTGCTGTTAGGACACATGGTGTGTCGCCCTGTCAGCAACCTGTGTTATACTGACACGTAGCAAGATGAGCCGACCTCAGGAAGGGATTTTTCCAAGTGGCAAGCCCTTTTAAATAATCCTGATAGCTCCCGACTCTGTCAGCTTGCAGCGCCATGATGGAAACCAGACAGACGCCGTCATAGTCCGTCATGCACCATTGATGTCCATCATGAAACAGATCCGGCACCTCCGTTATCTTTGTTTTCCTCTTTGTATGACGGCCTTAGGCTGCCGTTTATTACAGATCCTACCTTGGCCTATCATCTGTTGTTGTCTTCTTACTTTGCACTCACTAATCGTTTATCTGTCTGTTTTTGCAGCCTGTGACTGCGGGTCACGCTTGTGTGATGAAGTGACCGGACGGTGCATATGTCCCCCTCGCACGGTGAAACCAGAGTGCACAGTGTGCCAGCCCCATACATTTGGCTGCCACCCGCTTGTGGGCTGTGTGGAGTGTGAGTGCTCCAAGATTTGACTGCAGTCCCTAACCCAACTAGAATGTGATATCCAGACTGGACTGTGCACGTAAGTGACAGCACCACCATGCCATAGAGAGATCCGAAGCGGAAGCATTGGTGTCCACCTTTCTTAAGTCACATTTAATTCATGGTTTTTTTTTGTGTATACAGCTTCTGTGCAGACTTGCAGTTAGGTCCATATATATTTGGACACTGACACAAAATTAGTTTTCTTTTTACCTGTTTACCGAAACACATTGAAGTTATAGTTTTATAATAGAGATGGACATAACGTCCAGACTTTCAGCTTTCTTTTGAGAGATCCACGTTAAAATTGGATCGAGGGTTTAGGAGTTTCAGCTTCTTAACATGGGCCGCCCTGTTTTATAAGGGAGCAAAAGTAAGGGCATGTCCTCATGGCAGGTTTTTCAGCCGGTTTTTACAGACGGTTTTCGGTTTTGTCAAACTTTTTACGGACCTCTATGGAAAATCCGTGCAGCAGTCCCCATTGCATGGATTTTCATCTTTCCACCAGATAGGTCTTAGATCTGTAGCCTTTGCTATGTTGCACTTCAGCTGATTTTGATGTTAATTCTCATTTGCTAGGTGTAAACCGAACATCATGGGACGTCGTTGTGAAAAATGCGCACCTGGCTTCTATGGTTACCCCAACTGCAGACCCTGTGAATGCAACCGGGCGGGCACGGAGCAAACTATATGCGATCCTGTTTCGGGACAGTGTCTCTGCAAGGTATGGAATTGAACCTGCACTTCCCCTGATATCGTACATTAGGGATACCTTCCTAAATTTTCTGTGATTTGTATGGCGGTATCAAGCTCCTTACCCCAAGTGCATGGTAAAAATGAAGGACTTTTTGGGACCCCACCCCACTTCAGTGCTAATGAGTGGTGGCCATTCTGTTTGCTCCCTGATGCCGGAGATGGATGTATCCATATTTGCTGGCACGCGGGCTACACATCTACATGTCTATATTGTAATGGTCACTCCTATGAAAAGTGATGGGGGAGATGCACTTTAAATAATTTTTGGCCTTTATGTAGGAAAACTTGAAATTACAAAAATAGCAGCAACGGGATCAAACAGTAAACAGGAGTGCATGCCTTTACAAATTTGAGCCAAGGACGGATGTAATGCAAAAATATGGAATCGACAGCACGTCCAAAAAATTGTTGTTTATTCACCCAGACAGCAATGTTTCAGCTCTAAACAGAGCCTCTCTCAGGCAATGTAAAACAGTGCAAGTGAAGTTAAAATAGTGTGTATCCAATACAATCAATCAAGTAATAATCAACAAAAGTGACAATACATAGAGGCAAAAGTGTAAGGCTATGTTTCCACATGGATTTTAAAGTGGATTCAGGGCGACATGTATGATTTTTGGCCCCCAGACGCCATTTTTTTTGCGCGCATTAGTAGTGTAGAATGTGCCTGAATCTATGAACCTGTTTTGCTGCGGGTCATACATTTAGCACTTTCTAGCTACAAAGCGACACTTCAGGCCAGGTAAACCACTTTTAAAGTGCTCTATCTGTTCCAGCAGTAATGCGCCTGGATTTGCTGTACTGAAGCTATAAATGTGTAGAATCATACGGTTGTAGTGTGACGCCTCCAGCACACCCCCCCGAAATCAGGTGCATTACCAAGTGCCGCGGGCGCTCTGCAGTGCGCATGATACTGGACCATGCCTGGCTAAAAATAGAGCGAACGGGGCTGTACTAGTTTTCGGGCTGAAAAGACCCAGACTTCTGGCATAGCCCCGTACATACATGTCGTCCTCAGTATTTAAGTGAAACCAATTAAAATCTCGATATTTGACCCTACTAAAAAGCCACCAACTATGTGGTTCCAAAATAGCGCCCAGACCTCAATGTTAATAGAAAAGGGTAAAAAATACAGTGTTTATTGCCAGAAGTTACACATTATATGCAAAATCGCACTTCCTCAGACTTCAACTTCTCATTATTTAGAATCCGCAAAAATCCAACTGTAAATCATCCCCATAGACCTTAATAGAAAATATGACTGTAAATTATCCCCATAGACTTCAATACAAAATCCGACTGTAAATCATCCCCATAGACCTCAATACAAAATATGACTGTAAATCATCCCCATAGACCTCAATAGAAAATCCGACTGTAAATCATCCCCATAGACCTCAATACAAATTCCTACTGTATACCATCCCCATAGACCTCAATAGAAAATCCTACTGTAAATCATCCCCATAGACCTCAATAGAAAATCCGACTGTAAACCATCCCCATAGACCTCAATACAAAATCCGACTGTTGACCATCCCCATAGACCTCAATACAAAATCTGACTGTAAATCATCCCCATAGACCTCAATAGAAAATCCGACTGTTAACCATCCCCATAGACTTCAATACAAAATCCGACTGTTAACCATCCCCATAGACTTCAATACAAAATCCAACTGTAAACCATCCCCATAGACCTCAATACAAAATCTGACTGTAAATCATCCCCATAGACCTCAATAGAAAATCCGACTGTTAACCATCGCCATAGACTTCAATACAAAATCCGACTGTTAACCATCCCCATAGACTTCAATACAAAATCCTACTGTAAACCATCCCCATAGACCTCAATACAAAATCCGAGCTGTAATCTTCTATTGTCAGATTTCAAAATCGAAATCTGACCAAAAATTTACAACATGTTCTGTAATCCGCTGAAAAATGACGGATTATATATTATTATGTTCTATGACAAGCGGTGACCGATACTTGCAAAAAGTCGCGGCAATTACCAGGACAAAAACCGACTGTAAAATACTGGTCAGATTCTTATTAGAACCCGATCAGTATTTTACAGTCTGCCGTGTAGACCCGGCCTAATAATCTAATAATCTTCACATGTAGTGTATAATAGTGACCTAAAGATACAGCAAAGAAGTGCATATCAAAAAAATCAAAAGATCACAGTGTATCCAGTAATAGAATAATAAGCCGTGTTGACTTATTACAGGTGTATATAGAAACAAATTAGTTACTTCAATAAGCGAGTCTGCTTGCTACATGGAGAAGGTGGCTCTCCGCCGTGCTGCTTCGGCGTCCTCCAATGTGTACCACACATGCTAGAAGATCGCGCATGCGCAGTAACTGGACAGCTCCATAGCTCGTCACCACCAGATACCAAAAGAGCATCCCAAACCATGCGTGCTTGATAGGAAGTAGTATAAATATCATAAAGGGGTGTTCTGGGATCTATCAATGCTCATTGGGCCCGCGTACCAGCAAATATGGATACATCACTCCACTACAGCATCAGGGAGAATACAGAATGGCATGTTTTATTTTAGGGGATCAAAACTCATTGATTTTCTCTCTTTGCCTCTTCCTACAGTGTTATTGCCCATCTAAGTGGTTGTGATACCTTACTTATCTGTTTCTTATATGCAAGAGTCGATTCCATCTTAAAGGGGTTGTCCGGGATCTAACAATGCTTTTTAGTCAATTGGGGCATGAGTAGAAATAGAAGATAAAACTCATACTTACCTCCCGGACGGTCTCCTTCACTCCCAGCTGTCAGCGCATCATCCTGGAATTAGCCAGTGAACGTTCATTGATCACGTGACAGGTGTAGACAGTCACAGTCCATAATGTCACATTCACTTGACTTCTGTGACCTGTAATTGGCTGCAGCTGTCACGTGAATGAAGACCATTCACAGAGCTACAGCGGAGATCGCCGGGTATGAACGGGAGTGTTTGGGAGGTAAGTATGAGTGAAGCCGGGAGTGAAGGAGACCGTCCGGGAGGTAAGTATGAGTGAAGCCGGGAGTGAAGGAGACCGTCCGGGAGGTAAGTATGAGTGAAGCCGGGAGTGAAGGAGACCGTCCGGGAGGTAAGTATGAGTGAAGCCGGGAGTGAAGGACACCGTCCGGGAGGGAAGTATGAGTGAGCCGGAGTGAAGGAGACCGTCCGGGAGGGAAGTATGAGTGAAGCCGGGAGTGAAGGAGACCGTCCGGGAGGTAAGTATGAGTGAAGCGGGAGTGAAGGACACCGTCCGGGAGGGAAGTATGAGTGAAGCCGGGAGTGAAGGAGCCCGTCCGGGAGGGAAGTAGGAGTGAAGCCGGGAGTGAAGGAGACCGTCCGGGAGGTAAGTATGAGTGAAGCCGGGAGTGAAGGAGACCGTCCGGGAGGGAAGTATGAGTGAAGCCGGGAGTGAAGGAGACCGTCCGGGAGGTAAGTATGAGTTTTATCTTCTATTTTTACTCATGCCCCAATGGACCAACAAGCATTGTTAGATCCCGAAACAACCCTTTGAGATGCAATCGACTCTTGCATATAAGAGGCGGATAAGGTATCACAACCACTTAGATGGCCAATAACACTGTAGGGAGAGGCAAAGAGAGAAAATCAATTGAGTTTTGATCTCCTAAAATATAACGTGCCATTCTGTATTCTCCCTGATGCTGTAGTGGAGTGATGTATCCATATTTGCCGGTACGCGGGCGATGTCTATAACGTAATGGTAAACAAACAACCACAGAAAACCGATATCTTAGGGCTAGATATATAGTAAAATATAACTTTTAATAATTCCTTTAAAATGAAGAACTAAACAAATCCCTATTACACCCTACCAACTACTCTAATACATAAAATGAAAGGAAAGTGGAGAAACCGCCCCAAAAAGGGCGACCCCACACACAGGAACCTACCCTACACACCCTATGCCATCCCTAAACAGTGTAAAGCACACCAACAAACACAAACCTAAATAAACAAAATACAAGACAAATGACACTATTTGATTATGCTCTGTGTTGATTTACATTTGCTGTTCCCTGATGAACCTGCGATATCTGTGGGGGAAACGCGTTGGAACAGGGAATCATAGTGCAGTTTACTCTCCCCTTCCCCTATACTGGGATAGGGATTTGCTCTGGTATATGTATTAGTGTAGTATTTTGTCTTGTATTTTGTTTATTTAGGTTTGTGTTTGTAGGTGTGCTTTACACTGTTTAGGGACGGCATAGGGTGTGTAGGGTAGGTTCCTGTGTGTGGGGTCGCCCTTTTTGAGGCAGTTTCTCCGCTTTCCTTTCATTTTATGTATTAGAATAGTTGGTAGGGTGTAATAGGGATTTGTTTAGTTCTTCATTTTAAAGGAAATATTAAAAGTTATATTTTACTATATATCTAGCCCTAAGATATCGGTTTTCTGTGGTTGTTTGTTTTACTTTTGATGATATCGGGCGTCTATATCTAGTGGCTCCTCCGCCGAGTAATATCCAGGAGTCTTTTATTTTTTTTGCTATAACGTAATGGTCACTCATATGAAAAGTGGCAGTGGAGTTGCCCTTTAAATAATTTTTGGCCTCTATGTAGGAAAACGTGGAAGGTCGTAATTGTGACCAGTGTCGCCTGGGCACGTTTTTCCTGGATGCCGATAACCCCAAGGGCTGTACCCGCTGCTTCTGTTTTGGGGCCACCGAGCGCTGTCACACTGGATCCAAGTATCGAATTCAGGTAAGGAATATCCTCCCTCTGCTAATGTACCCCCATCCCTCTACTCCTCTACACTTTTTGGCTTTATTTTCCATATCCTTCAGTTTAGTGACATGAGAGGATGGGTTCTGGTTGGAGGAGATCGCCAGGAGGTGGAGATAGCAGAACGTGTCAGTGAAGGTCTCATTGAGGCTGATCTGAGGGACGTTCCTGATGTCTACCAGGAGTTTTATTGGCATGCTCCCCGCAGCTATCTTGGAGATCGGGTAAGTTTGGGCATGCGTTACAGGTGGGTATGGCTTATTTTGTGATAAACACCTTTAACCAATTGGTTCTGTAACCAAAGGTTTCTTCTTATGGCGGGTTCCTGACGTACGAGTTGAATTCTGAAGCCATCAGAGGAGACCAGATCTACATTCCTGTGGAGCGGCGTCCAGACATCATACTGAAGGTATGAGACCCGAGTGCAACTTATCTTCAGAATTGTGATATCTTATATCTTGGAGCTAAGGAAATGGAGATGTGTTTTGTCTATTTTTACAGGGAAACCAAATGAGCATTGCCTTCCTGGAGCCAAGATATCCTTTACCTGGAGACATTCACCGAGGCCGGGTTCAACTTATGGAGGTAACTTCATACAGCCTCATAATGTAAGCGGCACAGTGCTACCCAAGCTGGAGAGATCTGAGTCCATAATTATCTCTTGTTCCATTGATTTTCAGAGTAACTTCATTCACATTGGCACCAATTATCCCGTGTCCCGTGAGGACATCATGATGGTTTTGGCAAATTTAGAAGCCCTGCATATTCGAGCTTTGAATTCCCAGTCCTCCTCAATGGTGTCTCTACGCCACGTTGTTCTGGAGATTGGTCAAGGGACAGGCGGTGGAATGAGGGCTAGCAATGTGGAGCTGTGTATGTGCCCTGCCAACTACCGGGGTGACTCCTGCCAGGTACCTAAAGAGTCTCTCAATGTTCCCAATCCAAGTCCCTACTATTAGACGATGATGCTTTATCTTTCCAGGGTGGTGGGCAGCTTCTCACTAACATTTTTGAACCACTTCACTATGTGGTGTAAATGATGGAGGGGAGTGAGAGCTTACGTCCAACTTTTAGAGATGAAGAAGTGGGACATTTATATATTTGATGTTCTGGGACAAACTTTTTAGTTTCTGCAATACATAGCTGATCCAATTATATTGCACCATTTAGATTGGTTTTCCCATTAGGCTGTTTCACTGAGCCTGCTCTGCACAGCCAGCTTCAGGCTCCTACTTTCTATTCAGGCTGTGGGTGGTTCTACAGCTTCATGCTCCCACTTCATGTTCAGGCTGTGGGTGGTCCTACATTTTCAGGCTCCCACTTTCTGTTCAGGCTGTGGGCGGTTCTACAGCTTCAGGTTCCAACTTCCTGTTTAGGCTGTGGATGGTTCTACAGCTTTAGGTTCCCAACTCCTGTTAAGCCTGTGGGCGGTTCTACAGCTCTCGGTTCCCAACTCCTGTTAAGGCTGTGGGCAACTCTACGGCCCCGTTCACACGACTTATTCACACCGGATTTGCGAACCGGATTGCGCTCGCAATTCCGGCGTGAATAAGGGGCGGGGGTGCGGCCCGCCGGCCCCATAGACAATGCATTATCTACGGCGCGTCTGCGCCGTAAATAATGTGCATGTCACTTTCTCCCCCCGCGGCGGATTCGCCGAGCGGGGAGAAGAGACAGAATCCATAGTTCTCTATGAGAGCAGTGGATTACCGTAATTACTCCGATGGATTGGCGCCGTACTGCAGCGCAAATCCGGCGCGGAGTACGGCGCCAATCCGCGGACAAATAAGCCGTGTGAACATGACCTACAGCTTCAGGCTCCCACTTCCTGTCAGGCTGTGTTCAGGCTGCTGGCACCTCACATACCCCTTAGAGCCAGGCACTGACTAGGGTACGTGTACCATAAGTTGAGAACTTCTCTTCAGTAATGAGGGTGGGGGCCAGGTTATGTGAACGTAGTATACACTGGACCTGGCTGATCACCCGTCCGCCATGAAGATCTGATTTCTCTTACCACAGGAATGTGCCCCTGGTTTTTACCGATACAAGGGTCTCTTCTTAGGCAAGTGCGTGCCCTGTAACTGCGGCGGGCACTCTGACCAGTGCTTACCGGGGACTGGCACCTGCGTGGTGAGTGCTTTTTTTTCCCCCTCTGTTTCTCAAGCACCTCAGTGCCCCTCTCACTGCCATTAACCCCTGACCGCATCATCTCCAGAAATGCCAGCACAACACCGAGGGTGACCAGTGCGAGCGCTGCAAAGAAGGCTTTGTGTCCAATGGAACGGTGGATGGTGTGTTACACTGCGTCGCCTGCCCTTGCCCTCTCTCTGTGCCCTCCAACAAGTAAGGGCCATGTTATACGGATTTATCCTGTCTGTTGTAATTTTTCACATCATTTTAACACATTGTTTATGTGGCGCCCACAGTTTCGCCATTGGATGCGTGCAGAGGGGTCCATCTACTCAGTGCCTGTGTAAACCTGGCTATGCCGGCGCAAGATGTGAGCGGTAAGTGAAGAACCGACACAAGAAAGACAATGGGCCTCATTTATCAAAACTGTCTAGCAGTAAGACTCTCTGTTGCCCACAGCAACCAATCAGAGCTCAGCTTTCATTTCATATAGTGATCTGGAAAAATGAAAGCTGAGCTCTGATTGCTGTGAGTTCTGATTGGTTGCTACGAGCTCTGATTGGTTGCTATGGGTTCTGGTTGCCATGAGCTCTGATTGATCACTATGGGCTCTGGTTGCTGTGTGCTGTGATTGGTTGCTATGGGCTCTGGTTGCTATGAGCTGTGGTTGCTATGGGCTCTGGTTGCTACAAGCTCTGATTGGTTGCTATGGGCTCTAATTAGTTGCTATGAGCTCTGGTTGCTACAAGCTCTGATTGGTTGCTAAGAGCTCTGATTGGTTGCCATGAGCTCTGATTGGTCGCTATGGGCTCTAATTAGTTGCTATGGGCTCTGATTGGTTGCCATGAGCTCTGATTGGTCGCTATGGGCTCTGGTTGCTATGTGCTTTGATTGGTTGCGATGAGCTCTGTTTGGTCGCTATGGGCTCTGGTTGCTATGGGCTCTAATTAGTTGCTATGGGCTCTGGTTGCTATGGGCCCTGATTGGTTGCCATGAGCTCTGATTGGTCGCTATGGGCTCTGGTTGCTATGTGCTTTTATTGGTTGCCATGTGCTCTGATTGGTCGCTTTGGGATCTGATTGGTTGCCATGAGCTCTGATTGGTCGCTATGGGCTCTGGTTGCTATGTGCTTTGATTGGTTGCCATGAGCTCTGATTGGTCGCTATGGGCTCTGGTTGCTATGGGCTCTGATTGGTTACCATGAGCTCTGATTGATCGCTATGGGCTCTGGTTGCTATGTGCTTTGATTGGTTGCTATGTGCTCTGATTTGTTGCTATGGGCTCTAGTTGCTGTGAACTCTGGTTACTATGGGCTCTGATTAGTTGCTATGAGATTTGATTGGTTGCTATGGGCAACAAGGACAGTTTTGCTACTAGACAGTTTTGATAAATGAGGCCCAATGTCTTACAAATCTGAGTGGTTTACCTGGTAGTCACCATCTTGGCTCTAAAGGGTTAAAGTTTGATAGTTAAAAAATTTTTTTAAAAAATGCATGTACTGCTGTTACAGCAGAAAGAGGTGGTCGGTAACCTAGTTAACCTTCCGTAAACAAACTGGAGAAACTAGTACTGCTCTAGTTCTGAAATTAAGCAAAATCAAAGCAGCAATGTATTTGGTAATAATTTTTATTTATTTTTACCTACTTGTTTAAAGCTGTGGGTAGAGTTCTTCTTTAAGGGTTACTTGTGGGCCCTATTGCAGATATGATGCAATGCCCCTATAACAGTACAATCCTGTAAGAGTGTCTCGGTCTATAGCAATCCAACAATAGTAGCCATCCCACTACAGTGTATGTATAACCGAGAGGGTTCATCTACTCTGTCCGCGGGCAAACCTGCTTATGCCGGCGCAAGATGTGAGCAGTAAGTGAAGAACGGACAGATGTGAATGGAATATGTGGTTTAGCTGGTAGCCGCCATCTTGGCTATTCTTGCATATAACTCGTCGATTGTGCCAGTCATGCACAGTGCAAAATCCGTGCACTAAACGATCTCACTGTCTATACATAATATATCAGGGATCGTCCAATATTTTTATATATACTCAAACGATATATAAACATCATTTTGGAACCTTCTAATATACTTTGGGCGACATGTCCCATTAGGGCTGCACCATTTTTTTTTGAGTATTTTGCACCAAAAAACTGTTGGCCCCATATTCTCTATATAAACGAACTGTCCTACACCAAAACTAGGCGCATTTGACACTTTTGAGTGCCTAAAGTAGGCGCATCAATTATGCTAGCAATGTTATGTTATGCGCCCTTTTTTTGGTATACGCCTATATTAGGTGCATTAAATATGCTATACAAGGAATACCACACGCCAGATTTTTGGCAAGTTTATTTATTCAGGCGCATTATACACTCATTTAATGCGCCTTAAAACTGGCATGGAAGCGCCTCTTTTCTGACATGTCGCCCTTTGTGTTTTCATTGTCAGCATTTTCAAGATCTCTGCTTGCTGTCAGACATTGAACCATTCTTACCTCTCCCAATCCTGTGCTGCTTACACAGCTATAGGGTTTGTGATAGGAGAGATGGCTCTGATTTAATGTAATGTAATTTAACAGAGTATGCACCTGTGTGAGTAGCACATTTAGGGCATGTCCCCACGGCACAGAGCAAATACCGGTCAGATAATCTGACCGATATTTGCTCTGTTTTGGAGCCATGTACACGGCCGCAAGGGGACGGCTTTTCTCTGCAGTTTGCAGAGAAAAGGCCTCCCTCTTCGCATTGACATGTTAATGTTCCGCCCGAAAACCGGGGGAAGAATAAACATGTGCAATCTTTTTCGGACTGCCAGAGGTGTAAAAGACCGTCCGGCGGAAAATCGCTGCATGGGGACGCTAAAAACAAGGAAACGGATTTTTGACAGGTTAACAGGGCATTATACATCATTTAATGGCCTTAAACTGGCATGAGCGCCTGTTTTCTGTTTGCATTTGTGTTTCATGGTCGATTTTCAGACTGGCTTGCTATAGACTTGCCAGTAACTCTCCAGGTCCTGTAGCTGTATACAACAAAGGTGATGGAGAGATGGCCTATCTAGAAATAGTCAAAACAGTTGCTCTGTGTAGTAGCACATTTAGGGCATGCCCCACGCACCATACCGAGAAGAGATATTTGCTGTTTTTAGCATGTAGGCCGAAGGACGCTTTTCACTATTGCAAGATATTGCATTGACTGTTAATTTCCCCAAACTGGGAAGATAAAAATGGCAATCTTTTTAGTGCAGAAAAACCTCCTTTCAGGGACGTACCGGTTCCGTGATACAATTTGACAGCTGCTTTATAGATGGCTTCCAAAACCGAAAACCGTCGGTAAAACCTGGCTGAAAAAACGGTCGGGGAGACAAGCCCTTAGGGTACTTTTAAACTGGTCAGATTTCTGGTGGATTTTCAGCAAAATTCTCACGTCCCCCTCTATCCTCACTTTTTAGCTGTGCTCCTGGCTACTACGGGAACCCTATGGTCATCGGAAGCTCCTGTTTGCCTTGTAATTGTAACGGGAACACAGACTCCAACATGCTGTTCAGTGAGTGCGACCCTCTGTTTGGCACCTGTTCCGGCTGCATGGTCAACACCGCCGGGCCGCACTGTGAGAGGTGCGCACCGGGCTTCTACGGGGATGCAATTGTCGCCAAGAACTGCACAAGTAAGTACAACACACTGCCTATCTTATCCTAGACTTGTACAGAGTAAGGGTATGATCACATGGTGTAATCGCGGTGCGTACAGTACGTGCCGCAATACGCCATGTGTTTTGGGAGTCGCCCGGCAGCCCCATTGACATGCATCGTTCGCGGCGCGTTATCACCGCGAACAATTGACATGTCACTTATCTCCCCACACGTACAATATGATTGTATTGTGCGCGCGGGGAGACGACGTGTAATCCATAGCTCTCTATGAGAACTATGAATTACCGTAATTTTATTGTGCAATACGCGGTTCAATACCCGGCGAAATGAGCGCCATAATAAGCCATGTGGACATACCCTAACCCTCCTGATGGTACAGGCACATAGCTGCACTGCACTGATACACTATAAGAGTATGCACACCGCGTTTGTTACATAAGTATTTGGGTACATTTTACGGACCCCAAAACGTATTTAATGATGTTCAAGTGTGTATCATCGTTCAGACGATCCTTATTTCACGTACATTTTTGCATTGCGTAAAACGGAGGCATTCAAAGAGTTGGCATGTCAATTCTTGATCCGCTTTATGCATTGAAAATCCCTTAAAAACAATAGGGATACGTTTTTACACTTCAGAAAACTCATCCAAAAACGTATCACACTTTGTGATACGTTTTTGGACGCGTTTGAGGCAATGTGTGGTGCAAAAATGTATTCCAAGACGCCGTGTGGACGTACCCTAACGAGCCATGCACCAGTTGCTGATTTTGGTATAAGATGTTGTGCTCTGCAGGTTGTAATTGTTCTCCCTGTGGAACGGACAAGTGTGACCCAAGAACTGGAAGATGTCACTGCAAACCTGGGGTGACCGGCCTAACCTGTAACCGCTGTCAGGTAATACAACCCTTAGTGCTATTGTGTCCACTGCTGAGCACTATACATTACATTACTTGCTAAATTACAGCCTGAGCTGCATTCACAATTCTGCTGGTTGGTAATGGAAACTGTCAACAAGCTTGTCAGACACCACCCTAATCATACTCGGACTAGCCTACTGAGGGACCAGAGAAACCCTGGGTGGGCACCTGGGCATGGTGGACTAATGCTGTTTTTCAGGGAGAAAGGCAAAGAAAGTGCATTAAAAAGCAAGAGGCCAGAGTGCAATAGCCATGTACAGTCATGTATGTGCAGGAGCTTTAGGGTGGGCCCCAGGCCTCTACGGGGGCTCCAAAAATTCTTCATGGGAAACCCAAGAATCTACTCCAAAATGGGGGCCAGAAAAATCACTCTACGTGGAGCCCCGAGAATCCCCTCACTGGTGAGCCCCGAAATCCCCTCCCCGGTGGAGCCCCAAAATCTACTCCACTGGGGAGCCCCAAGAATCTACTCCACTGGGGGGAGCCCCAAAATCTACTCCCTGGGGTGGGGCCCCAAGAATGCACTCCACTGGTGGAGCCCCAAAAATCCATCCACTGAGGGACCAAGAAACCACTGCTGTGCACCTGGGCATGGTGGACAATGCTTTTTTTCAGGAGAAAGCAAAGAAAGTGCATTCAAAAGAAGAGCCATGGTGCAAAGCCCAGTACATCAGTATGTCAGAGCTTTGGGTGGGCCCCAGGATCAACTCTACTGGTGGAGCCCCAAGAATCCACTCCACTGGTGGAGCCCCAAGAATCCACTCCACTGGTGGAGCCCCAAGAATCCACTCCACTGGTGGAGCCCCAAGAATCCACTCCACTGGTGGAGCCCCAAGAATCCACTCCACTGGTGGAGCCCCAAGAATCCACTCCACTGGTGGAGCCCCAAGAATCCACTCCACTGGTGGAGCCCCAAGAATCCACTCCACTGGTAGACCCAAGAATCCACTCCACTGGTGGAGCCCCAAGAATCCACTCCACTTGTGGGCCCCAAGAATCCACTCCACTGCTGGGCCCCAAGAATCCACTCCACTGGTGGGCCCCAAGAATGCACTCCACTGGTGGGCCCCAAGAATGCACTCCACTGGTGGGCCCCAAGAATCAGCTCCACTGGTGGAGCCCCAAGACTCCACTCCACTGGTGGAACCCAAGAATCCACTCCACTGGTGGAGCCCCAAGAATCGACTCCACTGGTGGAACCCAAGAATCAACTCTACTGGTAGCCCCAAGAATCGACTTCACTGGTGGGCCCCAAGAATCGACTTCACTGGTGGCCCCCAAGAATCCACTCCACTGGTGGAGCCCCAAGAATCCACTCCACTGGTGGAGCCCCAAGAATCCACTCCACTGGCGGGCCCCAAGAATCAACTCCACTGGTGGATCTGAAGAATCAAAGTGTAAGGGTAGCTTCACACGGTGTTTGTTAAATATGTTTTTGGGTACGTTTACATACCGAAAAACGGACCCCAAAATGTATTTAATAATGGCCAAGTGGGATTTATATTGATTTCAATGTAAAACGTGTCATTGTTCAGATGATCCGTGTTTTTGCATTGCGTAATATGGATGTGTTCAAAGAATTGACATGTCAATTCTTGATCCGTTTTACGCATTGAAAAGCCCATAGAAACAATGGGGGTCCGATTTTGCAGTCCAGAAAATGTATCCAAAAACGCACCACACGTTTACGTATTGTTTTATGTACTGCAAAAATGTATCAACATACCCTTAGGATAACACCTTCTGCAGTGGAGATCACCAGAATAAGCTGGGAATGCTGGGAGATTCTAGCTTTGAAACCTGCAGTATTGTGAATGCAGCTCTGGAGTGTCAAACATGGACATTACCATCCCTTAGCTTTCTTTTTACTTCTTCTAGGAGGGCTATTATGGATTTGACGGGTGTTCAGGATGTCAGAGATGTAGCTGTGGTGAAGGCTCAACCAGTTCTAGTTGCAACTCCCAAACTGGGCAATGTCACTGCCTCCCTGGAATAACAGGGTCCCGCTGCCAGCAATGTGCCCCCGGGTATTGGGGCTTTAGGCCTAGTGGTTGCACAAGTAAGTGATGTTGTAGATCTGGTCATTGCTCTTCAGCTCTCCGGGAATGCTGGGATTTGTAGTTTTTGTTCATATTCGTGTTGGTTGGTATCTGGATACTTCTTTATGACCTTGTTTGTTCTTCCTCAGAATGTCATTGTAAAGGCGGCTCATGTGACCCGCGGACTGGGGAGTGTAAGTGTAGCGATGGGCTGACCGGGAAGCAGTGTGACACATGTAGCCGCCCGTACGAGGTACCAGTCAGCCATGGACCGGAAGTGATGAAGTGCGAGCGTGAGTATAGTCTCCTTTAGTCTAAAAATCTGATCATCTGAAGCTATAGGCCCAGGGCTGCCCTACTGAGGGGACCTCATGACAGCACCCCATGTGGATCCAAATCAGTAACCCACCTCCTGTCTGACTTGGACATCAATGATTTTGATGATTCGGATGCTTATAAGGTCTTCAAGGCTACACTGCATAGGACATAAAACAGGAAGGCTATGTTCACACGGCGTAATTGCTGCGCGTACAGTACGGCCGCGATTACGCCGGGTGCTTTGGGAGTCGCACTAATACGCGCGTACGGGCCGGCATCCCGCTGGCCCAATTGACAGTCATTACTTGCAGCGTGTATTCGCCGCAAGTAATTGACTTGTCACTTATCTCCACGCATGTAAAATACGATCATATTTTGTGAGCGGGGAGAGGAAGCGTAATCCATAGTTCTCTATAGAGCGCAAATACGACGCGAAATGCGCACTGAAATTTGCCCGTGTGGACATACCCAAAGATCAACATGTCCCAATACGCAAGCGCTTTTTTTTAATCTATTTTGTGCCAAAAATACTCCTGACGCCATATTCTCAATATAAATGAAGTGTAATACACCAAAACTAGGCGCATTATGCGCCGGGCACAACACATTGCAATGCGCCTAAAAAGACGCATTACATACAGCAGCGATGATACGCTGTGACACTCCATAACGCAACACGTCTATTGAGGCGCATTACATACACTGGTAATGATACGTTATGCGCCTCCGTTACGCAATGAGCCACAATAGAAGCATTACATACACTAGCACTGATACGCTTGGCACCGCGATTGCGCAATGCACCTTTTTTGGCTCAGTGCACCTTTTTAGGCGCGTTACGTTTACTATGCAAGGTATACCAGACGCCAAATTTTTGAAAGTATCGTACTTTCAGGCCCACTTTACACTGATTAATTGCACCTAAAATCTGCCGTGGTGACACCAATTTACGGACATGTCACCCGAAATGTCAAGTTTCAGTAGTGCAGCCTCAGGCATTGGGCCTGAAGCCTCAATCAATCATATCTCCACTTAGGTCATGTTGACACAGCTTATTTTGGCGTGCATTTCGCTGCATATTGCGCGTTATACGCGGTGAAATGCGCGCCGCAATTATGGTAATCCATAGCTATCCTAGAGAGCTATGGATTACGCGTTGTCCCCCCGCGTGTACAATACGATCGTATTGTACACGCGGGAGCTAAGTGACATGACAATTATTCACGGCGCGTACGCGCCGCAAGTAGTGCGTGCCTATGGAGCCGGTGGGCCCGCGCCTCGGGAGTATGCGCTAATTAGCGCGAGCTCCCGAAACACACAGTGTATTGTGGCGCGTACTCTACGTGCTGCAATACACCGTGTGAACATTCCCTTAGAAGAAAGCTATTAGAAAACCGTTTACTCATTGTAAATGTGTGCTAGGGACCCTATGGGTTCATCGTTAGAAATCTGTAGATCTCTCTTCTCGCACTGGTTAAGTGTTGGTTTGTGCTTCTTGCAGCTTGTGACAGTTGTGTGGTGACTCTACTGGAGGACCTGCAACGTATGGCGGACTTTATACCCAGCATCAGGGACCAACTCACCAACTTGAGCATCAGTTCCATTGCTTGGACTCGTCTTGGCGGCCTCAACACCTCCATTGCGAACTTGACGGTAAGCCGGGAACATACGCCTCTCTGATTTGGTTGCATTATGTATCGGCACCAATACTGTGTCCCTGTTCCTTATAGGATCTGTGGCTCCAGTATCAAAGCTCCATTAATGGTATTAAAGATAAAGCTGATGATCTGGAAGATGATAGTTTTAGCCTTGCTCAAGACTTTGATGCTCTACTGGAGAAGGTAAGGGGGGTATTCTTATAACTATTGACTACAGTGGACAAATTTAGTGGCAACCAGGTAATTAATGGTCTATTAAAGGGGGTTTCCTGTTTCATAAAGTGATGGCGTACCACAGATACACCAGCACTTACAGGATCACTCCAGATTTTGCTTTCCCTTAGTTTATAAGAAATTGCTTTAGATATACTGTACTGTAGAACCACAGAAAAATTAGACTAAATTTACTCAAAAACACAACAAGGCCATACTGTAGACTAAACCCAGTAGGAGGCAACACAAGCCATTGTGCTACTTAGGAAAGGTAAAACAAGTGCAGATAATTAGTGAGCAGAAGCTCACACAGCCCCTCCACTAGGGGAGCAATTGAATGATAAAAAACTGCATATTAAATAAGTACCAGTTCACACCAGTATGCAAAAAAGCTACCTTATAATATATGGGGAGACTACACAAATGCAAAAATACTGATACGACAACCACTCACACACCTATGTATGAGGTGGTGGTTGCTGGTATTATAATTGCATATAGATAAGGCGACAGGGGGTGCCAGTTATACAGATACATGTGGTGCACCATGCTGGCTAACAGCCTATGACGCCTATACTATTCGATTGTGCGGGCTGCCCAGCACTTTTGACGTGTCCAGCACAAAATACTGATCCCCAGTATTTTGGGCAAAAAAAGTGACATACTGGAAAAATATCAAATATGAGGTATTAGTTGATACAGTGACCACTATATTTTTACAAGCTTGTAAACCGTGTCAAGGTTCCTAGTATCTTTCGAGTCCCTACACTAACCATTTACAAAAAAAATTAAAAATCACAGAAAAATGGGACTAAATTTACTCAAAAACACTAGAAGGCCATACTTACAGCTCAATGGCTGGACTATAGAATGAACCCAGGAGGCAACACTGTGGAGCCAGTCATTTTTGCTTACCTGCAGCTGAATACAGGATATCTGACTGATGCAATAGTCTCTGGTCGATCACATGACCTGCACTTTGATTGGCTGACACTGTGCTTTTAAAACTGATAGGAAATCTGTCTCTCTAGGCATTTCTATGAGACTGACTTTGAACCTCCCATAAGAATGCTTAAAGAGATTCACTTCCAGGACACACGACCATGCTGTGTGTTTCAGCAGCACAGAGTGCAGGTCACATGACCCAGTGGAAGCAGTGAGAGATCCTGTATTCAGCTGCAGGTAAGAAAAATTGCTGGTGCTACTGTGCACATAGAAGCAATTTCTAATGAGCTAAAGGAAAAAAATAAACCTAAAGTGTTCTTTTAATAATTGGTGTGGGTTTGATCTGTGGGACCACCACCAATTGGGAGAATGAGGTTCAATGGGTCCAGCCTCAGTTCACTGCCCAGCCAAGGGAGGGCGCTATGCAGTGCTTTTGGACGCCCACCAAAGTGGTGAGTTATCCCAGCAGCAAGATGGGAATACCCCTTTTATTAACTTAGAGCTATAAAAGTTATATATATCCTGCAGGATGGATGGAACCTCATAGAGCTTTGCTTTGTCCAGGTAAATTCAACCAACAGAACGGCGGTGGATGTGCAGAAAGCAACCAGGGACACCAATCAGAAAGCAAGAGACCTGCTGATCCGAGTGCAGTCTCTGCACAATGTTTCTCTAGGTAAGAATTTTTTTTCTAACACCCTTCTGTCTTTAAGCTAAGTTTATACTTCAATAGGTGCTGTTATTTGTATTGTTGTCAGGGCACCTTATAATTGTATCATACAGTGGGGTCGCCCTCTTCGGGGCGGCTGCTCCGCCGGTCAGGTAGGGGTATATAACCATACTAAACAGTGCCTACTTATAAAATTAAATTAAAATAAGATTAAATTAACCTGAAAAACATCTCTCGCGTCCGCTCATTCCTCAACTATGATTCTACAAAAATACTGGTCCATGCCCTTGTCATCTCCCGTCTAGACTACTGCAACATCCTTCTCTGTGGCCTCCCAGCTAGCACCCTCGCTCCCCTCCAATCCATCCTTAACTCTGCCGCCCATCTTATCCACCTCTCTCCTCGCTACTCCCCTGCCTCTCCCCTCTGCATATACATTTACTGGCTTCCCATTGCCCAGCAAATTAATTTCAAGATACTAACCATGACCTACAAGGCTCTCCATGACCTCTCCCCTCCATACATCTCTGCCCTAATTTCCAAATATCTCCCCTCACGCACTCTCCGCTCCTCACAGGGCCTTCTCCTCTGCTCTCCCCTTATCAGCTCCTCACACAACCGTCTCCAAGACTTCTCCCGTGCTTCCCCCACACTCTGGAACTCACTGCCCCAACACATCAGACTCTCCTCCACTTTTACCAGCTTCAAAAGCAACCTGAAAACCCATTTCTTCAGGCTTGCCTATAACCTTCACTAACTCGTTCCCTGCTGTCGGCTTGTTATGAGCTGGTCACTGGTTAATGATACAAAATATCTTAGCCTTGAAATGAAAGTCCAAAAATTCAATAATGGGTGCTTTGTGCTTATTCGTTTTTTAATGAGGATTGCAAGGCTGTTCAAAGTGAGCTTCCATAGGGTGGGAGCGCCCTTTTCGGAGCGGCCGCCCCACTAGGCAAGTAGGGGTATATAAGGCGTTACTAGGTCTATATATAGGTCTTTTCCCAACTCTTGGAGATTGCATACATCATCAAGTATACCCCCATATGGAGAATATACCCCCTATCGGAGTCGTATCGGATCACTTAGGTCACGTGAGTTCCCTCATCAGCTCTGAACGCCATCTCTTTCTTGTGTAAATGGGGTTTGTTTATATACATTAGATAGTTACATAGTTTGTTAAGCCGAAAAAAGACAAGACGTCCATCCAGCTCAGCCTGTTGTGCTAAAGTGTTGATCCAGAGGAAGGCAAAAAACCCCAATGAGGCAGGAGCCCATTGTCCTCATTTTAGGGAAATTTCCCGACTCCAATCTGGAAATCGAAATAATCCCTGGATTAACGACCCTACTCTAGAATCCTAGTCATTATAACTTATGTTATTACGCTCTAGAAATGTATCCAGATCCTTTTTGGACTCTGTTATTGAATTCACCCTGACAAGTTTCTCTGGCAGAGAGTTCCACAGTTTCACTGCTCTAACAGTAGAGAATCCCTTTCTATGTTTATGTGGACACCTTCTTTCCTCCAGTTGTAGAGGACGTCCTCTTGTCCTGGATACAGTCCTGGGTATAAATAGATCTTGGGAGAGATCTCTATATTGACCTCTGATATATTTATACATATTTATTATGTCCCCCTGAAGCCGTCTTTTCTCTAAATAACCCTAATCTTGCCAATCTTTCTGTGTACTGTAGTCCACCCAGTCCTTTTATTATTTTTGTTGCCTGCCTTTGTACCTGTTCAAGCTCTACAATGTCTTTCCTGTGCACTGGTGCCCAAAACTGTTCCCAATATTCCCTGTGTGGTCTAACCAGTGACTTGTATAATGGGAGAACGTTGTTCTCATCATGTGCATCTATGCCCCTTTTAATACACCTCATGATCCTATTTGCCTTGGCTGCTGCTGCCTGACACTGGCTGCTACAGTTAAGTTTACTGTCCACCAGGATTCCCAAGTCCTTCTCCATGTCACTTTTACCCAGCCTTTTTCCATTTAACATATAGTCATGTAATGGATTTTTCCTCTCCATGTGCATAATATTGTTTTCCTACTCTGTATCTACAGAGTGATTGTATTGTGTCTATACTGTCATCTATTTGTACATTTTGTGTCTATATGTACATCTATTTGTATTGTTGAATAGTAGTAAAAGATAAAGAGGTTTTCTCACCATGCAGTTTAACAGAGCCACAGGCAGATTTAGATTCTCACTTCCTGGTCAGGCTGTAAGTGGACCTATAGCAGTGCTTATCATATCAGCTTTGCTGTTCCTCGCTGATCTTGTTACACGGAAATGAGTGCAAAAGATTAATTAAGTATCGTACTCGGGCTGCAGTCAGATGAGTTGTACACAAGACTAACCAAGATGGTGGCTACCAGCTAAACCAGTCCGATCTGTAAGATTGTGCCTCATTTATCAAAACTCTCTAGTAGTAAAACTGTCTTTGTTGCCCATAGCAACCAATCGGAGCGCTTATTTTATTCTTACAGAGCACTATATGAAATGAAAGCTGAGCTTTGATTGGTTGCTATGGGCTGTGATTGGTTGCTATGGGCTCTAGTTGCTATGATCTCTGGTTGCTATGTGCTCTGGTTGCTATGAGCTCTGGTTGCTATGAGCTCTGATTGGTTGCTATGAGCTCTGTTTGATTGTTATGGGTTCTGATTGGTTTCTCTGACCTCTGATTGGTTGCTCTGACCTCTGATTGGTTGCTATGTACTCTATGTATTATGGCATCTGATTGGTTGCTGTGAGCTCTGATCGGTTGCTATGGGAAACAGACAGTCTTGCAGCTAGTCACTTTTCATACATAAGGCCCAATATATTTACAAAAAGTCTTCAATTACCTGTCCCTCAATATTAAAAGCTAATCATTGTATTGAGAAAACCCCTTTAGGTTTTAGTCTTTATGTGGTTGATTTGTTGGACTCGCTGTGAGCTGGCCACAGATCTGAAAATACCAAGATGGGAACACCATTTTAAACATACACTGTCCTTTTGTTGAAAACCCCACTGATTTCATGTTATCTTTTGGGCGACAAGACAGGTCTTCCAGAGCGAGGGACCCGCTTTCTAACTCCTCTCAACTAAAATTGGGTTTTCTAAACTGGACAAACCATTTCCAGACATGGGGCGACATATATGAACGTGGCTGCACCATTTTCTGGCCTATCTTGTGGCAAACAAACTGTGGTAGCCCTGTTCTATAGATGTATGAACAGTTGTACGTCCAAACGGGCGCCAGGCAAGGTACTTTTTAATGCGTCAAATATATGCTATGCTTTGCAAGGCATAACACAGGCCCGATTTATGAACTCGTATACAACAGGTTCATACATACTGTCGCATCCTCAAAGCCTCCATATCGCTTTAGAACTGGCGTGTCAGCGGCAAGTCTAATACATGTCGCCCATAGTATCTACTTCAGGATCCTAACCTGTCTTTTTATTAGGGCTGATCAATCAACTGAGCAAGATTGGCTCCTCCAACACCAGTAACATGACATCCACCGAGGAGTTCAGACAGATCGTGACCGATGTGGAGAAAATGCTGCGGGAGATGAGAGACAAGGACTTCGGATACGCCAAGGGCCTGGCTGAGAAGGAGCATGAAGAAGGCAAAAAATGTGAGTAGGTTCTTCCACTGAAATCCCCTCCATAAACACCCTTGACTTCATGCTTTTGGGGTATAGGTACTAGTAACACTATGTATTGAGCAAGCCAGGGGCGTAACTAGAAGTCATAGGGTCTCTTAGTAAAATAAGATGGAATGTCTAATGACAATGTTATGGAATGTATTAGGTGAAATGTCTATTTCACCCACAAGATGGCGGCTGTGTCCAGACAAACCCTGTTATGCCAAGACATAACCAAGATGGCCACTGGCCGGAACTATTTTGCTTCTCTCAAACAAAGGTGGGCTGTGTTATTCAAATATATAGATAAGAAGAGCCAATAAAGAGGGTGGATTTAATGGCCCTCACATCTTGTGTCTCATTTGTAAGTACTTTTAATGTATAATGACTGTATGTTTACCCTTGAATTTGTAAAGTGCTGCGGAATATGTTGGCGCTATAGAAATAAAGATTATTATTATTATTATTATTATTACATGTTGCTTATGGCAACGCCCAATTATAAAAACTTGTGTTTTTGTAATAAAGTCAGAGAACTCATTTGACTGAAGAATGTCAGCCTGTGATTTCTTTCTCTCTGGCACGTGTCGTTCAATACACTGATTTGACCCCCCACTAGGACTTCGAGCCCCTTAGCGGTTCCGTCTACAACAACAATAAGCGAAATCAGCAGCATAAGTGCAATGATTAAAGGTACAAATTATTCCGCCACATAGTAGAGCTCTACAAAAAGGAACAATGTTCTTCTGCCTTAGTGAGGCCGTTTAGTAAACCATATTGGAGTATCTGCCAAAAGAATAATTAAAACATAACTTTTATTTAGTAAATTAATAACTTAGGCCAAGTATATAATGAGCAACACAAACCCCACAAGTGACCCCTGTATTTTATCCCTAAAACTAATAATAGAAAAAAGCGGGAAAAAGAATATCGATATACCCCTACCTATCAAAAAAGTGGAGTAACCGTCCCAATAAGGGCGACTCCAACCCAGAACCTATCCCTGGTGGAAAGACCCTACCATTTCCCTAGATCCACAAATTGGCAAGATAGGGGTTGTACTAGGGAATGAGTAAAACAACCTGACACATAAATTGAAGATATGGACCTAATTATATAGGTAAATGTCATATAATATTTAGCTTCTAAACAATAAGTTACTGAAAGATCTTTTTAAACTTTGATAGACTCCTTCCGGTGAGTGAGGCCCCCTCAAGCTCTGGACCCCATAGCAGCCACTATGGCTATAGTTATGGAGAAGTGCTCCCCATGGAGCGAGCATATGTTGACGTGATGAGTCATTATTTTTTAGTGCTGGATCGGGTCAAAGTGGAGCTGATGTCCAGTCTTAAGGACAATCAAGACCTGTTGAGTGCAATCAAGAAAAAACTGGAAACCTACAGCTCGGAAGTGATGGATTTACGGGACGCCATGAATGAGGCAGTGAACAAAATCAGTGAGACTGAGGGTCTCAACAGCCTAAATTACAACAACCTAGAGGAGAACAAGGTACAAGACAAGATCCTCAATGCCAAGGAGATATTTAACTTTTTCTTTATGGTCTATCATATGTGAGAACATCTTCATTTTATTGTTGCAGCTTAAGATCAATGACTTGGAGGCACAACACAAAGAGCTGGTAGGAGCCATCAAGATGGCAGAAGATGCTCTGGCCCAGGTGTTGAACATCTCGCAAATGATGGATGCCATGAAGGAGGTAAGATGGAGCATCGATAGGGGCAGCACCCAGTCATGTGTCACCCAGAAACCTTTATATCATTGGCTTCTGATGTCTCCAGGACTTTGAGAAGTTAGCAGCAGAACTGGATGGAGCCAGGGGCTCAATTATGGAGGAGGTGAAGGAATTCTCCCCGGCAAGCAGCAAGCTCTCCATTGTGGAACAGGCCGAAAAACATGCAAAACTGCTAAGTCAAGTTGCAAAGAACTTGTTCAAGTAAGACGATCTATCAAGACTGAGTCTGAACTGTTTCGACTGTGTCTGAAATGTTACCCAAATTGTAATTTTTGTTTTCTTTTAGTGCCCTTGGAGACTCCAATCAAGATGAGTTCATCCAAAAAGCTATCAATGCCTCCAATGCTTACTCCAGTATCATTGAAGCCGTAAAGCAGGCTGATAAAGCTGCAAAGGATGCCAACCGAGTGGCTGGAGAGGCACATAAGGTGGGACCAAAGAAGGAGATAACAGAATATATAGGAAAGACTAGGGACGACATGTCCCAATATAAATGTGCCATAATTTTTGTGTATTTTACGGCCCCAAAAATTTGACACCATATTCTCAATATAAATGAACTGTCATATACCAAAACTAGGCGCATTACACGCCGGGCACGACACATTGTAATGCGCCTAAAAAGATGCATTAAATATAGTAGCGATGATACGCTGTGCGCCTCCATAACGCAATGTGCCTATAGAGGTGCATTACATACACTAGTAATGATGCATTATGCACCTCTGAAATAAATTGCGCCTCGAAAAGCCCTACAAAGATACCATGCGCCTTGTTACGCAGTGTCCTTTTTGGCGCTTTAAGGGGGGTTTTGCCAAAATTTAATTTTTCCCCCTAACACGATACTCCCCCTCTTAGGCTTGAAAAAAGGGGTTGTGTTTGTTTTAAAAAAAAACAATTACCTCCTCTGGACCCAAATTGCACCACTTCCCATGCACCTCCGAAAAACTGCCCGGAAACAAAGGGCATTAAAGTCAGGCTTCTCTCACAGGCTTCACTTTTTTTTTTACATAAATTTAAAAAATGTTTAAATCCCCATTTTGGGGACCCCAAAACAAGATCTGGCAAAACCCCTTAAGTTTTGCTATCAAGGTATACCAGAAGTTCCATGGGAAGGGGGAAAAAACCTCTCCATGGGAAACCACCCAATTTCTTTTGGTGAATAACCCCCGCTAAATGAATGTCAACCCCCCTTCCCCCCCCCTCGCCCGGGGGACGCGCGTATTAATTTCCCTTAATATATTTAGGCCATCGACACGACAAGCATTTCCCATCGCAAATTCCCACGGATTCGGATTTTAAAATCATCCCCATAGACCTCAATTGAAAATCCGAGCTTCTAGTACACACGACTCAGGTTTTATTTAAAAAAACGCAGTTTTTTTTTTAACAAACTTAGAACATGTTCATTCTTCCTCCGTATTCCAGGCCAAAAAAACACGTCCAGAGCATTTCTATGTTGGATCTGCATTCAGAATTCCATAGAAATGAATGGGACGCTCAAAAAAAGACCTCAAAATCCACATAAAATACTCGTTGAAAACCACGTCTCCCTAACGCGGTTTTCAACGGTTGAATCTGACAAGTATTTTGTCAGTGTCGTGTAGACATACCCTTAGCCACAAGTTGTCCCAGATGGGGGAACAAATTAATATGTCCCAATAGCAACCCCTCTGTTGTTTGGAGGGAAAAAATTTCAACAAAAAAAAAAAGGGTTTTTTGACACCCCCTATGCCTTAACAAAAAAATCCTATCAGAGGACCTCAGGAAAAAAGGGAAAGAATTAAAGGACAACAGCTCAAAACTGGAAGATGGCGCCCGAAAGCCCCCGGAATTTTCAAAACCCGGAGGTGAGGGGTTCTCTTCCTTACTTTTTTGTACTTCTGAAATAAAAAGGGCATAAAGGAAAAAACTTTTGGGGGGTCTGTGCAAGATATTGCCCCCCCCCAATCCCAAAAGAGGAAAAATATAAAAATCCATAATTATTTCATTTCCAACACATTAAAAAAGAATAAGTTCCTACATGGACATTCCGAAAACCCCAGTGGTTTTTTACCCTTTGCTTTAATGCCCTCAAGCTAGGCCCCTGAGATTTATAGTTTTTAAATACGCTGGAAATAAAATAATCGTGACTTTTTTATATTTACCCTCTTGGATTGGAAACTGGTCTTTTCTGCATTTGCCACAGTTTCGCTCTTCTGTGCCTCCTCCAAGTGCAGGTCTGACAGCATGGGGTGAGCTGATTACCAATTGTTTGTATTGCCAATATGTGTCGCCCCCTCCAACAGTGAATAGAAGCATTCCTTTATGGTCAGATAGCTTTGTCCATCAGATGAGCATTGTTGTGCAATTATCATAATACGCCATGCAATGCCCATATATTGCCCTTTAAAGGGGTTGTCTCACTACATCGATTCATCTTACCTCAGTCCTGTTTTCTTGGTTTCATTTTGAATTCAGGGACGTGTTTACTGGCTTCTACTAGGCTGCAGTAGAAGCCAGGTCTGTAGCTATAGTGACCAGTGCCTGCAGCCTATCAGGAGAGAGAGAACAGGTCTGTAGCTATAGCAACCATGCTGCAGCCATCGATAGGTCATGCAGTCATGTAGCTACAGCAACCAGTCCTGGTAGCCTATCATTAGAGAGTAAACTGGTCTGTAGCTATAACGACCTGAGGAGCTGATGCAGCCCATACAAGAGGGGATATCTAGGAATAGGTAGGACACTGTTAACAGATATATATTGCAAAGTGACTTGTTTTTGCAAGATCTTTAACATAAAAAGCGGCAATCCTGGTAGTGAGACAACCCCTTTAACTATGCTACAAGGGCCCTTTGGAATTCCTCAGGTGCCAGGGACTGTAACCTTTGTACCCCCAAAAGTTACGCCTCTTCTTTAGTGACACTAAGGCTATGTTCACACAGCGTAATTGCGGCGTGTACAGTATGGCCGCAATTACGCCGGGTGATTTGGGAGTCGCGCTGATCAGCACGTACTCCCGCGGCGCGGGGGAACAGCAGCCCGCCGGCCCCATTGACAAGCATTACTTGCGGCGCTGCAAATAATTGACATGTCAATCCTATTGTACGAATGGGGAGAGGAGGCGTAATCCATAGTTCTCTATGAGAGCCATGGATTACCGTAATTTCGGCGCGCATCTCGCTCGTATTAGAGCGCAAATACGATGCAAAATGCGCGCCCAAGTTACGCCGTGTGAACATAGCCTAAGGTTCGATTCACATGCTGTATTTTGCAGCAGTATTTGAAAACCAAAGCCAGGAACCATGAAATTACACAGAGAATACGTCTAATAGAAAGGCTTACTTACTGCATGCACTCCAGATTTTGGCTTACAAATGCTGCTGCAAATTACACATCAAAAATCACTGTGTAAACCCAGCCTAAGGTAATTTACATAGTTTGCTCAACAAACAGGAGCTTCAGAACATTACCCTGTACTTCCCTCAGAGCAGGAATCGTCATACAGCCCCACCTGCAGGCGTTCTTTGAAAAGCTTTAGAATTGCAGTCACTGCCTTGGATTCCATGCTGTTAATTTACTCCGTGGCAGGATCCACGGGGTAACGTCTGCCGCCTGTCAAAATAAGCTGTTTTTCTGCAAATCATAGAACTGGCGATAGTGTTTAGAGTCCGTCCAGTGCCAATTTCACACATAACGGGGATCGCAAATGACTTGTTTTAGCGGAGTGGGTCGTTTGGAGTCCTAGAGAGACTTGTTAACCTCTCTTTCCATAGATGTCTTGAAGAAGCTGCAGGAAGCAAAGAAGAAACTTCAGGACAGCAAAACAAAGAAAGAAAAACTCCAATCTGAGCTGAGATCTGTCATGGACAAAATCAGCAGGACACGAGGTAGAATCGCTGCAATGTTTCCATCGCAACCAAATCCCTCCAGCCAAGAGGGACCGGGCAGGGGAAAAGCTCACCGCATAGTATATGGAGCTGTCTCTCATTAGACAGACGGAGAGATAGATAGTAAATATGTTAAGGAGCTGAAACTCCTAAACCCTTCATCCAATTTGAATGTGGATCCCCTCAAATGAAGGCTGAAAGTCCGGACTTTATGTCCATTATAGAACTATCACTTAATATGTTTCAGAAAAATTTTAAAAAACAAAATTTTTTGCAGTGTCCAAAAATATATGGACCTAACCTTTTTATAAACCCTTTTCCTCAAACCAAAGGGTCACCAGGAAAATATACGAGCTGCCTTATTATAAGGCGCATCCCCACGCAAGGGACAAAACGGGCCGGCTCGCCGGGCCGGGATTTTTCCTTTTTTGCGGGCCCTCCCCCCCGGGGGGGGGGGGGGCTTTTCTCCCCCGATGATGGAAAAGCCCCCCATTGAGAAAACAATTTTCCCTCCGAAAACCGGACGGAAAAATTTTCTTCTAAATTTTTTTCGCGGGGACCGCCGTCGGGAAAAAAACCCCCACAAAAACCCTGCAGTGGGGGGCTGCTGCACGGGGTTTTTCCAAAAGCACAATTTGGGAAAATTTCGGGCCGGTTTTTTTCACGGTCTCAAAAACCGCAAAACCGGCTAAAAAACCCAGAAAAACCGCAGTTGGGGGCATGCCCCCAAGGCCTCATCCTAGCCCGCCCCAATTTCTGGGGGAAGTAGCAGCAGGGTTCCCATTAAAGTGGGAAACTTCCCCCAATGGGGCCCAAAAACCCTTTTTCAAAGTTTCCGGCGTGCATGGAACAGCAGAGGATCTGGAGCTCTGTATCGGAGAAAGTATCTCCGGCCCCTTTTTAAAGTATCTTAAGAAATAAATCCAGCCAGAATGTTGCGTATATGGTAACGATATTCTAGGAAATTGATTTCTCTCATTTCTTGGTGAGAAATCATGAAGTGTTGTGTAGAATAAGCATTGTACATTGGTGTCCCCCCAAATAGATGCTTAGGAGCCACGTGTAACTGTAGGGCCCCATGTAAGTGACTCTAGCTGTTGCCCAGTGACTCCAGGGTTGACATAGCAATACTAGAACTTGGCATCAGGGTCAGAAATATGGTCCCATCATCCCCAGATGCCTTTCATGGGCTGGATAGTGAACCACAAGTGTAAGCTTTGTTCATTTTAGCCCCCACCTCTGGTCTGCATGTAGGATCTATAACTATTTTGGCATAGAGACAGAAAGGGGGACATCTCTATAGGTAGAGCACCATACGGTGTGTAAAGTTTTGAATTGCCATTTTGCCCTCTACTAAGCAGATGCCTTTGTTGGTGGATTGTACATTAATAACTTCTTTGGTGCCTTCCAGATAATGTTACTGATCAAATAGCAAAAGCTAAACTGAAAGCCACAGAAGCCAACAACACGGCCACCAAGGTGCAGACCACGCTGACCGGTATCAAGAAGAACCTGGACGAGTGGAAGGATAAATATGGAAACATGAAGAACGAAGACGTGAACAAGGCTGTAGACGAGGCCAAAACTACCGGTGAGTGACTCCACAGGCAAATCAGAGAGGAACGGTCACCAGAGTCCATAAAGCCCCTCAAAGGTCAGGCCTGGTACTAGATATCCAGATATGGTGTCCTTGGGTCAGGTGGCCGTGATGGCTGTGTACACCTGCAAATTATTTCTACAATTGTCCTAATTTGCTCTCCGTCTCTTTAAGTGTCTAACCTAGAAAACACTATTCCGCTGCTTCTGGACAAGCTGAATAGACTGGAGGAACAGCAGGGACAGAACAACAGCATCTCAGACAGCATCCAGCGGATCCGACAACTGATCTCACAGGCCTGGTACGCCGCCAGCAAGGTTATGAGGCTACGAGAATTGTCGAGGGTCCTCCCCCATACATTAAATATTCACAGGACATTGCCCCCCACCATTACCTGTATCTGTGCCCACTGAGTCTTGAGAAAGCAAAATTCTATTAGCCAAGCCAGTATCAACCATCTGCATACAGCGCTGTTTCGGGGTTTTGCCCCTTATCAGTGCAGAGCAGAGCAATACTGGCTGGCTGGGTGGGAGGCAATGAGTGGCTCAGAAAGGGGGACATCTCTCCTTACCACTCATCCCCTCCCACCCAGCCAGCCAATATCGCTCTGCTCTGCACTGATGAGGCAAACCCCAAAACAGCACTGTCTGCAGATGGGTGATACTGGTGTGGCTAATATCCCTTTTGCTTTCTCAAGACTCAGAGGTCAAAAAGCAAATTGAGGATTTGTTACATCCAATAGAGGGCGCTTGAGCTTCTGAGCTCCTTTCCCACAATGCCTTGCGATATTCAGATGCTTAGTAGAGGGCAAAAAGGCAATTCAAAACTTTACACACCGTATGGTGCTCTCCCTATAGAGATGTTCCCCTTTCTGTCTCTATACCAAAATAGTTATAGATCCTACAGTACAGACCAGAGGTGGGGGCTAAAATGAACAAAGCTTGCACTTGTGGGTCACTATCCAGCCCAGGAACGCCCTCAAGCTGCCCGGAAAGCACCTGGACTGATTTTGGGATGGGTGTTGTGTGTGTGGGTCACCAGAAATTCTTTGGCAGAACGTGTGTTTTGCAGGGTAGACTTGAATAGAAAGCCCTCAAGCTGGGTAGCTTTTTTATTCTTTAAGTAGAAAAAGTTTTAGGTGATGGTGATTTCTCTCCTTTATCCCCAATTTCTCATCTTCAGGTTAGGGTCCCGGTGAAATTTAACGGCAATTCTGGGGTTCAGCTGCGTACCCCGAGTAACCTGCCCGATTTGGCAGCCCACAACTACCTCAAACTGCACATCCAGAACCCCAACCCTCAGAATAAGAAGAAGCGGCAAGCTGAGGCCGACCCCACACGTTTCGTGATGTTCCTCGGACACAAGGATGTAAGAATGATAAGATATAAATGAATTTCTACATTGAGAGCACATTAAGGATATAGTGGGAGTAGTTGTTCTGTAGATCTTGGAAGCAAGTTGGGTAGAGGTCTACTGTACTACAGAAAGGGGTGTTACTATCACAGACTTTAAAGGCATATTGATAGGATGTGCCATTCAAGCCTGATAGGCGCGGGTCTCACCTCTGGGACCTGCACCTACCTCGGGAACGGACCCCTGACAATCTCGTTCCAGAGTAGAGCGTCGGTAGCACATGTGCACGACTCTCCATTCTGTTCTATGGGAGTTCTGAGTACAGACGCACACATCGCTCACTTGTACTGGAAACTCCTATAGAACAGAATGCGGAACACAGCGCTCCCCTGTACTGGGAACTCCCATAGAACGTAATGTAAAACACAGCGCTCCCCTGTACTGAGAAGTCCCATAGAACAGAATGGAGAACACAGCGCTCCCCTGTACTGGGAACTCCCATAGAACAGAATGGAGAACACAGTGCTCCCCTGTACTGGGAACTCTATAGAACAGAATGGAGAACACAGCGCTTCCCTGTACTGGGAACTCCCATAGAACGTAATGGAGAACACAGCGCTCCCCTGTCCTGGGAACTCCCATAGAACAGAATGGAGAACACAGCACTCCCCTCTACTTGGAACTCCCATAGAACAGAATGGAGAACACAGCACTCCCCTGTACTGGGAACTCCCATAGAACAGAATGGAGAACACAGCGCTCCCCTGTACTGGGGACTCCCAATAGAAACAGAATGTAGAACACAGCGCTCCCCTGTACTTGTAACTGCCATAGTACAGTATGGAGAACACAGTGCTCCCCTGTACTGGGAACTCCCATAGAAAAGAATGGAGAACACAGGGCTCCCCTGTACTGGGAAATCCCATAGAATAGAATGGAGAACACAGCGTCTCCCTGTACTGGAACTCCCATAGAACAGAATGGAGAGCACAGCGCTCCCTGTACTGGGAACTCCCATAGAACAGAATGGAGTGCACAGCGCTCCCAGTACTGGGAACTCCCATAGAACAGAATGGAGAGCACAGCGCGCCCTGTACTGGGAACTCCCATAGAACATAATGGAGAACACAGCGCTCCCCTGTACTGGGAACTCCCATAGAACAGAATGGAAAACACAGTGCCCCCCCTTTACTGGGAACTCCCATAGAACAGAATGGAGAACACAGTGCTCCCCTGTACTGGGAACTCCCATAGAACAGAATGGAGAACACAGTGCTCCCCTGTACTGGGAACTCCCATAGAACAGAATGTAGAACACAGCGCTCCCCTGTACTGGTAACTCCCAGAGAACGCAATGGAGAACACAGCGCTCCCCTGTACTGTGAACTCCCATAGAACAGAATGAAAAGAACACAGTGCTCCCCTGTACTGGGAACTCCCATAGAACAAAATGGAGAGCACAGTGCTCCCCTGTACTGGGAATGGAGAACATGTCGCTCCCCTGTACTGGGAACTACCATAGAACAGAATGAAGAGAACACAGTGCTCCCCTGTACTCTGAACTCTCATAGAACAGAATGGAGAACACAGCACTCCCCTGTACTGGGAACTCTCATAGAACAGAATGGAGAACACAGCGCTCCCCTGTACTGGGATCTCCCATAGAACAGAATGGAGAACATGCCGCTCCCCTGTACTGGGAACTCCCAGAGAACAGAATGGGGAACACAGCGCTCCCCTGTACTGGGAACTCCCATTGAACAGAATGGATAGTTGTGTGCAGGCACTACCAACTCTGCATTCTGAGCCAAGACTTTCGGTGACCTGTTCCTGAGATTGTTGCAGGTGCCATCGAAATCTATGGTGAGAACACCCCTGTAAAGGGTTTGTCCGTAGGATGGTCACATGACCTCATCCCATCACCATAGACATATTAGTGATTATGGGTAGAGATCACATGGCAGATTACAAATATAAGTTAGTGATCTTATGAGGGATCTACTGGGAATCTTTCAGATCTATCAACAGATCGCAGTCTACTGGTTCCCCACCAGGAGCGTCTGATAATCACTACTTTGGTTCATTGCACAGGGTCTGGGTGACTACCTCGGCTTGGTCTTAAGAGGCAACAGACTGCAGTGCATCTATCGTCTCGGGGATCAGGATGCCACTTACCTGTCCGCTAGCGAGGACATTAAGGAACAGTTCGTCACTGTCGTCATAGAGAGGTTAGTGCAAGGTGTTTTCAGCTCCTATTGGTGTATATCTGATTCCTTGCACTCCGGCATTGGAGAGGTTATCATGGACTGCAGGAGCCACCATGGAGCAGGTGAGTACATATATGTGAGGGTGTCCAGAGAATAGCAGGATATGATAATGTGCAATCTGTCTGCAGGGATAAGGGATCCTTGAAAGCACAAAACTTTGTAAAAGACTTCGGTGAGATGACCTGGGAGGGAATGCATTATGTGCCCTGGTTTAATTTAAAGGGGTTGTATTACTACAGACATTAATGGCAGATTGCTAGGATTGCCACCAATGTCTTTTTTTTTTGTTTGAATAATTTTTATTACATTTTTATAATTAAAAATACACTGAAAAACAACAGTGCATACAAAGAAAAAGAAACCCCCTCCCTTGTCCCTTAGAAAGAGTACTGAAGAGAAAATGATCCGTTTCACACAAAATACGAATCCAGCAAATGGCCAGTAGTGTCTGGTAAGCCTCCATCAGTGTCAGACATCCTATCATATTGCATCTGTAGCATGCTCAAGTCACAGAACCAGTAGATTGGCAATCAAGTGGTCTGGGCCATCGCCACTCTCTTTATCCACTAATACCATAGGCAATATTCTCCAAACTAAACCAAATAAATTCACAGAAAACACAAAGGAAAGCTTATTCAATAAAAAATATTCTTTTTAATATACCTATTTAAAATATACAAAGAAACACTTACCCTACTGTGCTCTCAAAATAACACAAATATACACCCTACCTAAAGTGGGACAAATGTCCCGAAAAGGGCGACCCCCAAGGGAACAAATCCCTAACAAAAGCCCTACATTGTCCTGTCTCTAGCATGCTCCAACAACTCTATGGGCTCGTTCACACGGCTTATTTTGGGACTGATTTCAGCCATATTGAGCGCCGTATTTGCGCTGCAATACGGCTGGAATCCGTCTCTGTCATTACGGTAATCCACAGTTCTCATAGAGAACTATGGATTCCGTCTCTTCTCCCCGCTCGGCGAATACACCGAGGGGGGAGAAAGAAACATGCACATTATTTGCGGCGTGTACGCGCCGTGAATAATGAATGTCTATGGGGCCGGCGAGCCGCAGGCCCCCCGCCCCCGCTGCACGGCAGCCGGCGTAATTGCGGGGCGAAATCCATCCCCGCACTTACGTCGGCAATAAGCCGTGTGAACATTGCCTATCTCTCATCAAAGATGCTGGTGCCAGTCCTGGCGTAGCTAACAATTTAGCCCACAATTGAGATATTGGGGGTGGGTCAGTAACAAGCCATTTTTGTGCTATTACTTTGTGCACCATGAACAATATGCGAGCAATCGTGAGTTTCTCATTGTCTACATGAGGTAGATCCTCCACAGGTCCTAGGATGCATGTGAAGGGTGTTTCTTCCATACATATAGAGAAAACAGAGTTAATACATTTAATAACGTTCTTCCGGTACTGTTTTAGCTTTGGGCAGTTCCACATCATATGCAGAATACGAGCTACATTACATTGCACAATGGTGAATCGCTCATTCCAATTTTAGGCAAAATTTCTGGTGTGCGGTACACCCCGTGCAGCAGGTATATCTGTGACGCATGGTTTTCAGATATTTTAGGCAACATTGGCAATAACTCATCCCAAATTTCATGTTCCAGAGATCTGATATCTCCTTCCCATCTGTCACGGAATATCATCAGAAACCTGACTAAACATTTCTGTAATATATGTGTGTAAAGAAGTGATATTAAGCCCTTAGGGGAGGTTCACATGGCATTTTTGGATACGTTTTCTATCCGAAAAACACATCCAGAAGCGCTGCGTAAAACACATCCAACATGCAGGTGCGTGTTTGGCAGCATTTTGACTGCATAGGGATCGCACCTTATAGTTTTAATAGGGCGTCTGCTGCGTCTTTCAGATCAAGAATTGAAATGGCAGTTCTTTGAACGCTTCAAAAAGACGCATCACTCGTCTAAACGCTGATGTGTGTTTTACATTGAAAGCAATGTAAATCACACTGCACATTGTTAGATGCGTGTTTGGGTCTGTTTATGACGGGTCTGCAACGTCGGCTCTCCAGCTGTTGGGAAACTACAACTCCCGTCAGGCATTTATGTAATCTATGTCAGTGGGCATGATGGGAGATGTAGTTTCCCAACAGCTGGAGAGCCGACTTTTCAGACCCGTCATAAACAGACCCAAATACGCATCTAACAATGTGCATTGTGATTTACATGGTTGAGGGTCTGAAACATGGATCCAAACATGCATTTAAAAACGTATCCAAAAATGCCGTGTGAACATACCCTTAGACCAGGGGTGTCAAACTGCGGCCCTCCAGCTGTTGGGAAACTACAACTCCCATCATGCCCACTGTTATAGATTATATAAATGCATGATGAGAGTTGTAGTTTCCCAACAGCTGGAGGGCCGCAGTTTGACACTTGTGCCTTAGACTGCTTCCTTTGCTGCATCAGTTCAGTAATGATAAATTTGTTTAGCTCAAACTTTGTAGTCTTGGCTTCTTCTTGGAGCGCGTTTCTGAGCTGAAGATATTTGTAAGAGAAAGAGTGTGGTATTGCAAATTAATTTTGTATATGAGCAGATGCTTTGATCTCACCTGTTTTATCTAGTATATGAGAGAATCTGCGTACACCCTTCCCTCTCCAATCCTTTTGCCCTTCCAGTTCTGCCAACTCTGGAATTAAAGGATTATCCCATAATATCCCATGTATAAGGAGTTACACCCGATACACCACTAATCTCCTTGGTTTTCCACCACAGTTTGTGCATTATTAGTAGGGTTGTATAATTACCATGCCCTTTTTGAAATCCCTTAGATTCAAGTATTTCATTCCACCAATGTCTGATAGGTCGGGGTCCCACCTCTGGGTCCTACACCTAACTCCTAAATGAGCCCCAAAACATCTCCGTTCTGAATGGAGAGGTGGTTGGGACTCTCCCATTGACTTGAATAGGAGTTCCGAGATTAGCCCAGCTGTAAGCAGAACTCCCATATATGTCTATGGGTGAGTCCTGACCTATGAGTCCATTCAGAACGGAGATATTTTGGGGCTCATTTAGGAGATAGGTAGAGGTTCCAGAGGTGAGACCTGGACCTATGAGACGTTGGTGGCATATCCCAGCCATCTGCCAGCAATGTCTGCAGTAAGACAACTCCTTTTAAGGTGTCATGGAAAGAGGTTAACTAATTTTGTGGCTCCCGAATGTTCCTTGTGACGTCCACTTTTGATATTGAGAACAGGTAAGCGCCGTCCTGATCTCACCCCCTCTTCTCTGCACAGAATCCTGCAGTACGCCCAGATGTCCATCTTTGTAACCAAGGACAGCTTACACGAGTTCAAAGGAGACAGCACTGCCAGCGGCGAGCAGGGGCTCCTCAACCTGGACCCCCGGCGAGTTGTGTTTTATATAGGAGGATATCCCGCAGAATTCAAGGTAACCCCACCGTCCACCTACACCGCTCTTCTAAATGCCAGAAAACCACAGACTGGGGTCTATAGTGTAAATCAACACTAGAGCTAAAGCACATCCTTGGGAATTCCTACCTAGAATCTATCTATCTATTCTATCTATCTATCTATCTATCCCCTATCTATCTATCTATCTATCTATCTATCTATCTATCATCTCATATACTATCTTCATCATATCATATCTAATCTATCATCTATCTATCTCATATCTATCTATCTATCTATCTCATATCTATCTATTTCATATCTATCTATATCTATCTCAATCTATCTATCTATCTATCTATCTATCTAAATTGGATATTTCCACCTCTGTTTTTTGTCTCCAGCCACCTTCAACACTGGCCTATCCCAACTTCAGGGGCTGCATTGAACTGGATACTTTGAATGAGAAACCCATCAGCCTTTATGACTTTGAGAGAACATTTAATGTGGATACAAGAAAGGACAAGCCCTGCCCCAGGTACTGGCCTCAGTCACCCATGGTCACATCTGCATCTGTCTTGTACGCTGTAGGGTTTTCTGGGACTCTCCGGTTCAGTGCTTCGTCTAACCTAAATGGGGTGTTCACACCAAAGACCATCTCTAGGATATGCCATCAAAGTCTGATAGATGCAGGTCCCACCTCTAGGGCTCACATCTATCTCAGGAACAGGCTCCCGAAAGTTACGGAGCCGAATGGAGAGCTAACAACACTTGAGTATAACTCTCCATTCTGTCCTAGGAAAGATCCCAGTACAGGGGAGCGCTGCGTTTTCCATTCTTCTCTATGGGAGTTCCCAGTACAGGGGAGCGCTGCGTTTTCCATTCTTCTCTATGGGAGTTCCCAGTACAGGGGAGCGCTGTCTTCTTCATTCTATTCTATGGGAGTTCCCAGTACAGGGGAGCGCTGTGTTCTCCATTCTATTCTATGGGAGTTTCCAGTACAGGGGAGCGCTGTGTTCTCCATTCTGTTCTATGGGAGTTCCCAGTACAGGGGAGCGCTGTGTTCTCCATTCTGTTCTATGGGAGTTCCCGGTACAGGGGAGCGCTGTGTCCTCCATTCTGTTCTATGGGAGTTCCCAGTACAGGGGAGCGCTGTGTTCTCCATTCTGATCTATGGGAGTTCCCAGTACAAGGGAGCACTGTGTTCTCCATTATCCTCTATGGGAGTTCCCAGTACAGGGGAGTGCTGTATTCTCCATTCTGTTCTACGGGCGTTCCCAAGACAGGGGAGCACTGTGTTCTCCGTTCTGTTCTATGGGAGTTCCCAGTACAGGGGAGCGCTGTGTCCTCCATTCTGTTCTATATGAGTTCCCAGTACAGGGGAGCGCTGTGTGCTCCATTCTGTTCTATGGGAGTTCCCAGTACAGGGGAGCACTGTGTTCTCCATTCTGTTTTATGGGAGTTCCCAGTACGGGAGAGCGCAGTGTTCTCCATTCTGTTTTATGGGAGTTCCCAGTACGGGAGAGCGCAGTGTTCTCCATTCTGTTCTATGGGAGTTCCCAGTAGAGGGGAGCGCTGTGTTCTCCATTCTGCTCTATTGGACTTCCCTGTACAGGGGAGCGCTGTGTTCTTTCCATTCTGGTCTATGGGAGTTCCCAGTACAGGGGAGCGCTATGTTCTCCATTCTGTTCTATGAGAGTTCCACAGTACAGGGGAGCGCTGTGTTCTTTCCATTCTGTTCTATGGGAATTCCCAGTACAGGGGAGCGCTGTGTTCTCCATTCTGTTCTATGAGAGTTCCACAGTACAGGTGAGCGCTGTGTTCTTTCCATTCTGTTCTATGGGAGTTCCCAGTACAGTATAGGGGAATGGAATGTTTGGCCGTATTCAGAACAACCATGTAACAGAATGGAGAGTGGTGTACAAGCATGACTGGATTTTCATTCTGTCCCACAGTTTTCAAGGACTGTTCCTGAGATAGGTGCTGGGACCCGCACCTATCCTAGTGATTTACATGGCTCTTAATTTTAATTAAAACCGATATCCCTGGCCTGAGGAGAAGCGTGTGCAGAGGATTCCTTTATGTTCCTTGTGTCTTTGCAGCTGGTGATTTGGGACTTATGTTGTATGTTTTAATCCTAGGTCTAAATCTACAGGAGATCCCTGGCTCACTGATGGGTCTTACTTTGATGGGACAGGTTATGCGGAAGTTAAGCTGGAGACCCTACCTGGAGTTAAGAGGTTTGAGATGGATGTACGCTTGGTTTCCCACAATGGAATCATCTTCTTCCTTGGCGGAGAGGTAAATACCTGGTCTTTTTTTTCAGCATCCGTTCAGACTGTCATCAATCTGTTGGTGCTGCTTATGTCATCCTGAGTTACATCCTGTATTATACTCCAGAGCTGCTCTCACTATTCTGCTGGTGCAGTCACTGTACATACATTACTTATCCTGTACTGATCCTGTGTTACATCCTGTATTATACTCCAGAGCTGCACTCACTATTCTGCTGGTGCAGTCACTGTGTACATACATTACTTATCCTGTACTGATCCTGAGTTACATCCTGTATTATACTCCAGAGCTGCTCTCACTATTCTGCTGGTGCAGTCACTGTGTACATACATTACTTATCCTGTACTGACCCTGAGTTACATCCTGTATTATACTCCAGAGCTGCACTCACTATTCTGCTGGTGCAGTCACTGTACATACATTACTTATCCTGTACTGATCCTGAGTTACATCCTGTATTATCCTCCAGAGCTGCACTCACTATTCTGCTGGTGCAGTCACTGTGTACATACATTACTTATCCTGTACTAATCCTGCGTTACCTCCTGTATTATACTCCAGAGCTGCTCTCACTATTCTGCTGGTGCAGTCACTGTACATACATTACTTATCCTGTACTGATCCTGAGTTACATCCTGTATTATACTCCAGAGCTGCTCTCACTATTCTGCTGGTGCAGTCACTGTGTACATACATTACTTATCCTGTACTGATCCTGAGTTACATCCTGTATTATACTCCAGAGCTGCTCTCACTATTCTGCTGGTGCAGTCACTGTACATACATTACTTATCCTGTACTGATCCTGAGTTACATCCTGTATTATCCTCCAGAGCTGTGCTCACTATTCTGCTGGTGCAGTCACTGTACATACATTACTTATCCTGTACTGATCCTGAGTTACATCCTGTATTATACTCCAGAGCTGCACTCACTATTCTGCTGGTGCAGTCACTGTGTACATACATTACTTATGCTGTACTGATCCTGTGTTACATCCTGTATTATCCTCCAGAGCTGCTCTCACTATTCTGCTGGTGCAGTCACTGTACATACATTACTTATCCTGTACTGATCCTGAGTTACATCCTGTATTATACTGCAGAGCTGCACTCACTATTCTGCTGGTGCAGTCACTGTGTACATACATTACTTATCCTGTACAGATCCTGAGTTACATCCTGTATTATCCTCCAGAGCTGCACTCACTATTCTGCTGGTGCAGTCACTGTGTACATACATTACTTATCCTGTACTGATCCTGAGTTACATCCTGTATTATCCTCCAGAGCTGCACTCACTATTCTGCTGGTGCAGTCACTGTACATACATTACTTATCCTGTACTGATCCTGAGTTACATCCTGTATTATCCACTGTAGTAATACAAGAGTTGTACCTAAGGACAAACTCCGCTCTGCTACATCTGTTGGTGCACACGCTTACACATCAGGCCACATAAGCCATAGAATAACCATTGCCCTCTCCTCTCCTTCCAGGACCAGTTTGTGTGCCTGGCGGCCCAGGAGGGTCAGCTCGCCCTGTACTACAATATCGGAAGCGGAACCAAGAGAGCGAAGTCGATAGAGTCCTCGCCGCTGTTCGTCAGCACCTCCACCTCAAAAGCGGTGAGGGCAGAGGCTTCATCTCGCGGCGCGCGGCCTCCCCTGTAGTCTCTTTCTCATGCTGTTACTTGCCTGGTCCCGCAGATCCAGGTGATCGTCGCCGTCATCGGAGGGAAGAAGCGGATATTTGTGCGATTCGAAAGGTTGAACGTATTTAGCGTCGAATATGATGGCGGCAGCCTGGAGTCCTCACGATACTTCTATCTCGGGGGTCTTCCTCCCGAGAATCTTCCAGAGGGGTGAGTCAATGGCAGCAGAAACACATTTGAGGATGCTCTCCCTGACCCCCCAATATGCTAAGGTCAATTGTTTTATCATTCCCAGCTTGAAGGAGATGTTCCCCAGCGGCGGCTCCATCAGAGGCTGCATGAAGGGGCTGAAGGCCTTAGGGAAATACGTGGACTTGAAGAGGATGAACACTACGGGAGTGAGCTACGGCTGCACCTCTGACCTCCTGGTAAGTTTTCGAGAACTTGATACCCTATGAAGCACCTGACCAGAGCTCCAGATCTTCATGGGCGCTCTTATCCCCTCTGTCCTGTAGATCGCGAGGTCAGTCCAGTTCAGCGGAAATGGATTTTTGAACATGAACATAAACAACGTCCCCAAATTCCAAGATGGCTTCTATACCGGCTTCGGCTTCCAGACGAGTCAGAGTAATGGCCTGATGTATCATCATACTAATGAGGTGAGGGCCCCGGACATAGAAACGGGGCCAAAGCCCCTTCTAGTGGGAGGCTCTGAGGAGAGGAGGGGGCTTGGTCGGGGTGTCCTATCGCCTCTATTTATGAGCTATTCCTTCCTTCTGAGAGCGAGGAGAAGAACTACAAGTACCAGGTATCCTACCCCAAGAAGGACTGAACCAACAACATCAGGGGGCATCTACTGTGACTGGCCCAACCCCCCACTACTGTAATGCTATGCTATGATAAGAGAAGGGGGCTTGGTCAGGTTGTCCTATCTCCGCTCCTTATGAGCTACCCCTCACTACAGTCACCAAGGGCAGCTAGTCGTGCCTTCCTTCTGAGGGTGATTGGAGGAACTACAAGTACCAGGCATCCTACCCCAAGAAGGATTGAACCAACACCATCAGGGGGCATCTACTGTGACTGACCAAACCCCCTCTACTGTAATGCTATGATAAGAGGAGGGGGCTTGGTCAGGTTGCCCCTGTCCTCTTAACTTATGGGTTTTGTAAACACCTTAGGGCACCCCATCGCTACAGTCACAGGGCTCGCAGGTCATGCCTTTCTTCTGAAGGTGGGGGGGAAGAACTACAAGTCCCAGGCAACTTTCCTTGGAAAGAATGAACCTACACTAGTAGCAGGCCTTTAATGTGACTGGCCAAGCCCTCATCTAATGTGAAGCTATGATAAGTGGAGGGGGCTTGGTCAGGGTGTCATATCTCCTATCCTTATGAGCTACCCCTCCCTACAGTCAGTGGGGTCAGCATGCCTTTCTTCTGAAGGTGGAGGGAAGAACTACAAGTCCCAGGCACCTTTCCTTGGAAAGAATGAACCTACACCAGTAGCAGACCTCTAATGTGACTGGCCAAGCCCTCATCTAATGTGAAGCTATGATAAGTGGAGGGGGCTCAGTCAGGTTGCCCCAATCTCCTCTCCTTATGGGCTGTGTGAATGCTTTAGGGAACCCCCTTACCACAGTCATGGGGCCAGCAGGTCATGCCTTCCTTCTGAAGGTGGGGGGAAGAACTATAAGTCCCAGGCACCTTCCCTTGGAAGGAATGAACCTACACCAGTAGCAGGCCTCTAATGTGACTGGCCAAGGCCTGATCTAATGTGAAGCTATGATAAGTGGAGGGGGCTCAGTTTAGATTGCCCCCATCCTTTTAAATTACGTGAACGCCTTAGGAAACCCCTCACTACAGTCACAGGGCTCGCAGGTCATGCCTTTCTTCTGAAGGTGGGGGGAAGAACTACAAGTCCCAGGCACCTTCTCTCGGAAGGAATGAACCTCTACAAGTAGCAGGACTCTGCTGTGACTGGCAGGGCTGCCATCATTCATCTATTAACTGTTTCAGGGCCCCATACAGCCAAATCAAATGGGGCCCCCACCCATTACTAGTTCCCATGTTTTAACATATCAGGTTTTGAGTAGGACCCCTGACAGGAGTACTGCCCATACTGCCCTATTGGTACCCCAGGTGACTGGCCAAATTCTCCTCTAATGTGAAGCTCTGATAAGTGGAGGGGGCTCAGTTTAGATTGCCCCCATCCTTTTGAGTTATGTAAACGCCTTAGGGCACCCCCTCACTATAGTTATGGGGCAAGCAGGTCATGCCTTTATTCTGAGGGTAGAGGGAAGAACTACAAGTCCCAGGCGCCTTCCCCCTGGAGCAAATGAACCAACACCAATAGGAGGCCGCTCCTGGGATTTTGGGCTGTTTTTCCACCCTGGCCCACACTTTTGGGATTTTCCCTGGAAGGATGATCTGCCCCATCATCTGTGATGAGATATGCTGACATCCTGGTCACATGCCGGTTGTTATATTAATTCCCATGATGCTCTGCTGTCCGCAGGAAGGGCTGTGCCAGGTGGCCGTCCAGAATGGTCAGTTGTCGGTGAAGCTACTGGCCGGCCAGCTCACCTCCAGAAAGTCCTACTCCGATGGATCCAGACATTACCTGTCCCTGTACAGCAACAGCAACGAGTAAGAATGATCCGGATACAGGGTTACTGTGTATAGCATCACATCAATATACAGAGAGCACTGGGAACGGCAAATAGATTGCAAGCTCTGCTGCCACAGGGCGTGAATGCATCTGATACTGTGTCTCTATCACTGCACTGGTCCTAATAAAGGTTTCATTGCGCAGGTTGCGTCTTTATGTGGACGATGAGCTACAGGGGAGCGGCCGACTACCGCAGGGCGGCCGCCGAAGACGGCAGGAGGCATCCGGCAACAGCTTACTCCTCGGAGGGGCCCCCGATAGCACCACCCCAGCCAACTTTAGTGGCTGCATCAGCAATGTCTTTGTCAAAAGGTTAGATTTGGACTGAGTCTGCTGCTATAGTCTGCTTTAGTAGAGCGTGTAGAGGTGCAGAGCAGCCCAGCAGCACAGATTATTTAAGGAGACCAGTGTGCTGATCTCTACCTCTCTTCCGTGGTTATATGGGTAAGGATAGGGCTGTATGTGATGAGTGTACTATCATAATGGTAGGTGGTGACTGACAACAAGTGGGAGATCAAAGACTGATTGCAGGAGAAGCAGAACCACAGCAGTGCAGAGTATTTAAGAATATGGGTGTGCTGATCTTCCCTGCTTATATGGTTGTGTTAGTGAGGGTAGGGCTGTACGTGACAAGGGTATAGGAAAAGGGGACTGGAGACTAGTGTGAGGCCACAGACTGACGGTAATAGGAGAAGAACCCCAGCAATGCAGAGTATTTAAGGAGATGAGTATGCTTCTCTGCTTATGTGGTTGTATTAGTAAGGATAGGACTGTATGTGACGAGTGTAGTATTATGGAAAAAGAAGACTGGAGACAAGAGGGAGGCCACAGACTGACAGTAAGAGGAGCAGTACTCCCAGCAGCACAGAGGATTTTAGGAGAGAAGAATGCTAATCTTCTCTAGTCATATGGTTGTGTTAGTGAGGAAAGAGCTTTATGTGATGAGGGCAGTATCATAAAGGAAGAAGAAGACTGGAGACAAATGGGAGGTCACAGACTGATGGTAGGAGGAGCAGAACTCTCAGTAGCACAGATGATTTAAGGAGAGAAGTATACTGATCTTATTTAGTCATGTGGTTGTCTTAGAGAGGATAAGGCTTTATACGACGAGTGTAGTATCATAATGATAGGAGTGGGATGGAAACAAATGGGAGGTCACAGACTAACTGTAGGGGGAGCAGAACGCACAGCAGCACAGATGATTTAAGGAGAATCTTGTCGGAAGCAGTGACTTCTCATCTCTTGTAAAAAGAGGGCTTCATTTTGTGAGAAGAGTAATGGTGACAACTGGGAGGTCGCAAGCTAATAATGGCTGGATCAGGGTGTACCAGCAGCACAGAGTATTTGTGGAGAGAAGTGTACGGATATTGTTGGGCGGCAGTGCTCATGTGACGGGGTGTAGATAATGATACAAGTTCGACATCTCCACTTCTTATCCTCCTTAACCCATCACCACTTTTCTATCATTGTACCCATAGGGTTATTGGACCTCAGATGGTTCTGGATCTGCAGCAGAACCTCCGCAGCGTAAACGTCACCGTGAAATGTGAAGAAGCCCCCGAGGAGCGACCGCAGGAGATCAGAGCCCTGGTGCGGAAGGATAAAGTGAAAATGAAGGTGAGGGATCTTGTGGATCCCGAGGGCGATCGCTCCTACGTCCCCCATCTCCGTCCTCACGTCTTCTCCTTTTCAGGCGCGGCAGAGGAAGTTGGCCATGTTGGAACATCAGCACGTGCAGAACTCATCTTGTCAAGTTCCCAAACCCTTGAAGGGGGCGTTAAGATTTGGAGGATCTTCAGCCAGTCATCTGGAATTCACCAATATCCCCGGCTCCTTCCAAGACAGGTATGTGCTTTGGATAGTGGACACAAGCTGGTGCTCCAACTATCACCCACCAGCTATAGTACTGCTAGCAAAGGGGCCCCCTCAGGCATTAGGGCCCAGGTGCTGTAGCTACACCCCTGATGGTGCCATTAGCAGGCAGTAACTCCTCCGTGGTGCTTCCCGTTGCTGTCCCTCCAGAGAATCCACTTCCCCATGGACGTTCGCCTGAACTCTTCCAATGGTCTTCTCTTCTTCGTGGCGGACGAGCAGGAAGCCTCCTCTTTGTCTCTTATTGTTTCCAACGCCCGATTTGTCCTTATGATCTACGTCCGTGGAAAGGCGCATCGGCTGAGTATTAACTAAATGTATACTTTTGGGCAGTGGCACACTGTAAGAGCTCATACCTGTGCTTCCCTGAAGACATAAATACTCCCAGCATGCCCAATGGGTAGTGGTATGTTTCAGAATAGGGTCAAATGCAACCCAAATCTCCACACCCCGGTGCCGGTTGTCCTGAATCAATTTTTGGTACAAACGGCCAAGAAATAGACTAAAACCCTGAACCTAAGTCAGGAATAGGGATTTTCAACAGTCTACAGGGCTTAAAGGGGTATTCCCACCATAGCAAGTGCTACTGGAAGGGCCAATTACTGTAAAGTAAGCAATTTTTCAAATGCATGTTATTAAAAAAATACGTATGCTTTACCTAATACGGGTCTTTTTTACACCTTCAACTTGCTCTCTTGTTTCCTTGATTACCGACCATCACTGTGTGCTTTCAGTTATTTTTCAAATGCAAGTTCTTAAAAAAATATGTATGCTTTACCTAATACGGGTCTTCAACTTGTTCTCTTGTTTCCTTGGTTACCGACCATCACTGTGTTTTCAGTTATTTTTCAAATGCATGTTATTAAAAAATATGTATGCTTTACCTAATAGTCTTTTTTGCACTTTCAACTTGCTCTCTTGTCTCCTTGATTACCGATCACCACTGTGTGCTTTCAGTTATTTTTCAAATGCATGTTATTAAAAAAGAAGTATGATTTACCTAATTTGGGCTTTTTTTGCACCTTCAACTTGCTCTCTTGTCTCCTTGGTTACCGACCACCACTGTGTGCTTTCAGTTATGGCCGGTAATGCAGCGTTACTATGATGTTGCCTGTGGCCGAGATAGCGGAGGCGCGCATTTCGCTCATGTGCACTCCCCTAGCCTCTCCCCGGCCCAGACACAAGAACTTATCCTCACAGTATTTGATAACACTGCATTACCAAAGCGCACAGTGGTGGTCGATAACCAAGGAGACAAGAGAAGAGGTTGCAGGTGCAAAAAAAAGGCCTGTATTAGGTAAAGCATACATATTTTTTGATAACATGCATTTGAAAAATTGCTTACTTTACAGTAATCAGCCCTTTCAGCAGCACCTGCTGTAATGGGAATACCCCTTTAACCTACTGGTCCCCATTGACTCCAGTCCAGCAGCGTTCAAACGCTGACATCAATTCCAGTCCAACCTCACCTAAGGGACTCCTATTGTGAGCTGGACCAGAAGTGACGTCAGAACGCAGGCGTTGCAGAACCAGAGGTGAGGGAAACTGGAGGCGACGAAGACTATTAAGTTAAGCCCAACAGACCCGTTAAGAAACCCTAACCCCTGGTAAGCTTAGGGTTCCGGGTTTAACGTCGCCTCAGGGTACACGAATTGGTCTGGAAGTGACGTTAGAAAGAAGCCGCTGCAGGACCAGAGGAGACAGAGACTGATGTGACAGAGACCGGAAAATCAAACCCTACAGACCACTTAAGAAACCCTAATCCTTAACCCTGGTTAGGGTTACAGTTCAACGCCACCGTAGGGTCCCCTAACGTGAGTTGGACTGGAAGTCACCAGAGGATCAGAGGCAATGGGGACTGGAGGCGACGGAGAATGGTAAATTAAAGGGGTTGTCTCACTACATTGATTCATCTCACCTCAGTCCTGTTTTCTTGGTTTCATTTTGAATTCAGGGGCGTGTTTACTGGCTTCCACTAGGCAGCAGTAGAAGCCAGGTCTGTAGCTATAGCAACCAGCGCTGGCAGCCTATCATGAGAGATCAAACAGGTCTGTAGCTATAGTAACCTGAGGAGCTGATGCAGCCCATACAAGAGGGGATATCTAGGAATAGGTAGGACACTGTTAATGGACACATATTGCAAAGTGACTTGTTTTTGCAAGATCTTTAACATAAAAAGCAGCAATCCTTGTAGTGAAACAACCCCTTTAAGCCCTACAGACCAGTTAAGAAACTCTAATCCTAACCCCAAGTTAGGTGTGGTTAGGGTTATGGTTTCATTCAAGATCAGGGCTAGGGTTAGGGTTAGGCTATGTTCACACGGCTTAACTGCGGGACGTAATTACGCCCCGCAATTACGCCGTGTGGACGGGGGCGGGAGTGGGGGGCCGGTATATGCCACTTTCTCCCCCCGCGGCGGATTCGCCGAGCAGGGAGAGGAGACGTAATCCATAGTTCTCTATGAGAACTGTGGATTACCGTAATGACTGGGACGTTTTCAGCCCGTAATTAGCGCACTCCGGCGCATAATTACGGACCGAAATATGTCCCATTTTAAGCCGTGAGAACATAGCCTTCGAGTAAAAACACAACAGCCATATATGAGGACTATCAAGATCAGGGCTAGGATCAAGCTTACAGTTGGAATAAAAAATTTGGGTTGTCACGAACCTGACTTTTCCACAAATTTGGTTGTCCCAAATAGGGACAGGTTGGAGCAGCTCTTCTGAGTCTCATCTTCAAGTATCCGGAGCCTCTTATTTGGCTGTTGTGTTCTTTGCTGTGCCGCAGAGTACTGACATCATGGTGGCCACGTTTCCGGCCGCAGTGACGTCACAGACCCATGATGTAATATTGCCATATAGAATAATCAAATATTTTGCATTTCAGATCTTCTTCGGGAAGGAGAAGAATAAGCTTCGCCTGGTCATAGACGGCCTCAAGACTCAGACTGGGCTGCTGCCTCCGGGGTCCGACCTCTCCTTAGCAAGCCCCATTTACATTGGTGGCGTCCCTGCACAGAGGAGCCGCCCGGACAACCTGGTGAGCGGCGGAAACCCAACCGGATGGGACAGCATGACATCGGCTCCCAAAATGCATCTAGGTAACTGATTTACCTTCTGTTTTTCAGGACGCAACTCTCGGTGGTTTCCATGGATGTCTGAGGAACCTGAAGATGGATGGGAAATCCCTGGACAACCCAGCAAAAGCTGCAGGAGTCACCCCGTGTTTCGAGGGGCTCACAGAAAATGGGCTTTTCTTTTCCGACGGGGGATTCCTAACATTTGGTACGCTGTTATAGACATGAACAGTTCAGGAGAGCCAAGCTGCAATGCCAGAGGCGGCCATGTGGGGCGCTGTTACAAGCAGTAAAACAACTTTCCTAGAACTTTGTTCTCTGCTGCTTCTTTCAGGGAACTTAATTGATGTGGGGCAGGACCTGGAGCTGAAGCTAGAGGTGCGGCCGATGCACCCGGCTGGGCTGCTATTCCATATACACACAGAAGAGGGTTACGCCATCACCCTGTCCTTGGCTAATAGAAAGGTACAGGTTCTTCGGCGCCCTCCCCTTGCTCTTCTCTTATTGCAGGGATTTTGTCACTCATTCTCGTTGTATTTCCTCAGGTGACTTTAGTGGTAACGAATGTAAGGGGTAAACACTCCACCGCGGTTCACCTGCAGCAGGCTCTGTGTGACGGGCAGTGGCACACCATCGCCGGTCAGTACCTGGACCCGTAACGGCCGCCAACGTCTTCCCGACGTCTCCCTATCCTCATTACATGTCTTTTCTGCTTCATCACAGTCACTAAAGGCAGCAACGTGATCCAACTGGACGTGGACACCGAAGGAAACCACCTAGTGGGGGTCGGGCCATCCTCCCACATCAGGAACTGGGGAACCCTCTATATGGGTGGAGTACCGGGTTAGTATCTGGGGTTGCCTGTGGTTGGTTTTGTGGATTTCATGTGTCTTCATGCCAGTGTGTGCTACTATGTGTGTGCATGTATATAGTGGGGCGACTGTATGAGCAAGCGACCAGCAATGGCTCAGGACTAGGGGAGCACGCCACCTACTGCAATAGTAATAGAATAGTGAGTGCAGCTCTGGAGTATAATACAGGATGTGACTCAGGATCAGCACAGGATAGATAATGTATGTACAGTGACTGCACCAGCAGAATAGTGAGTGCAGCTCTGGGGTATAATACAGGATGTAACTCAGGATCAGTACAGGATAAGTAATGTATGTACACAGTGACTGCACCAGCAGAATAGTGAGCGCAGCTCTGGGGTATAATACAGGATGTAACTCAGGATCTGTACAGGATAAGTAATGTATTAACAGTGACTGCACCAGCAGAATAGTGAGTGCAGCTCTGGAGTATAATACAGGATGTAACTCAGGATCAGTACAGGATAAGTAATGTATGTACACAGTGACTGCACCAGCAGAATAGTGAGTGCAGCTCTGGAGTATAATACAGGATGTAACTCAGGATCAGTACAGGATAAGTAATGTATGTACACAGTGACTGCACCAGCAGAATAGTGAGTGCAGCTCTGGAGATACAGGATGTAACTCAGGATCAGCAATGTATGTACAGTGACTGCACCAGCAGAATAGTGAGTGCAGCTCTGGAGGATAATACAGGATGTAACTCAGGATCAGTACAGGATAAGTAATGTATGTACACAGTGACTGCACCAGCAGAATAGTGAGTGCAGCTCTGGAGTATAATACAGGATGTAACTCAGGATCAGTACAGGATAAGTAATGTATGTACACAGTGACTGCACCAGCAGAATAGTGAGCGCAATATAATACAGGATATATGGAGTATAATACAGGATATATCTCAGGATAAGTACAGGATAAGTAATGTATGTACACAGTGACTCCACCAGCAGAACAGTGAGTGCAGCTCTGGAGTATAATACAGGATGTAACTCAGGATCAGTACAGGATAAGTAATGTATGTACACAGTGACTGCACCAGCAGAATAGTGAGTGCAGCTCTGGAGTATAATACAGGATGTAACTCAGGATCAGTACAGGATAATTAATGTATGTACAGTGACTGCACCAGCAGAATAGTGAGTGCAGCTCTGGAGGATAACACAGGATGTAACTTAAGAACAGTGTAAGTGATGCAGTGTATAGTACATTCATGCATAGTACATCCTTATATAAACTGGACAATAGCGAGTAAAGTCTGGTTCAGTTTAGAGCTTACATCACAGATTCCATAAAAGATTGTGCAAGACACACCACTGGTTTCTCCATTAAAATGCCAGACACTGTGACGGAAACCTGACAGACCCCATGATTATGAGTGGGGCTCATCGGCACCAATTGTTTCCCTCATTAAACAGGTCCGGTCCCACTTCTGCGATGGAGGATCTGAACAGAACCTGCGACGTAGATGTGAACTGGACCTAACACTTAACATACGACTTTATTTAGATGCTGACGTTATTACACTTCCCTTTTTTTTTTTTTTTTTAATCCGCTTTGTTATAAAGGTGTGTGGTTTGTATGCTTTATGGCTCCTTTATCGCTGCACCATGTGCCACCCTGGATAGCAGTGATACAAATCATCACCCTACAGTAAAGTGAGTGGCTGTAACCATGGGAACAAAATGCTTGTAGTAAAATACGAGTAAAACTAGAAAACGGGTGAGGCTCACATTGGCCCAGTTTGCATTCTCACACTATATTCATAAACATTAGGGGGATGGAAATCACAGATTTCTGTATCTACACTATGAGTTGCAAGCTTTTTCATCCTGCGCCTTTGGTGGGTCAGATACATAACAGATTCGTGAAATTGTAACGCTGAGGATTGTACCTTCGTGATGAACCCTGGGATGGACACTGGCTGACACCAGAGAATTGGAAGATGCTGCTGCAGTGTGATTGCCACCATTTACACTTGTAATAAATAATTATTCCCACATCCACCTTCATGAATCAAGACTAAACCGGAACAAAATGTTGCCTAGTGTGTGAGGTTGAAATCATCGTGCAAAAATCATGCACGGATTGTTCACGATGATGTCAAAGTTGAGCTAAGTTTTTGATGGAATATGCCTCAAAGTTTGTCATCATCGTGCGAGGTTGAAATCATCGTGCGAAAATCATGCACGGATTGTTCACGATGATGTCAAAGTTTAGCTAATTTTTTGCCCGAATATGCCTCAAAGTTTGTCATCATCGTGCGAGATTAAAATCATTGTGCAAAAATCATGCAGATTGTTCACAATGATGTCAAAGTTTAGCAAATTTTTTGCCAGAATATACCCTTAAGTTTGTCATCATCGTGTGATCATGCACGGATTGTTCACGATGATGTCAAAGTTTAGCTACTTTTTCGATGGCATATACCCTAAAGTTTGTCATCATCGTGCGAGGTTGAAATCATCGTGCGACAATCATGCACGGATTGTTCACAATGATGTCAAAGTTTAGCCAGTTTTTTGCTGAATATTCCTCAAACTTTGTCATCATCATGCGAGATTGAAATCATCGTGCAACAATCATGCACGGATTGTTCACGATGATGTCAAAGTTTGGCTAATTTTTTTGACAGAATATACGCTAAAGTTTGTCATCATCGTGCGAGGTTGAAATCATCGTGCAACAATCATGCACGGATTTTTCACGATGATCGCAAAGTTTAGCCAGTTTTTTGCCGAATATTCCTCAAACTTTGTCATCATCGTGCAAGGTTGAAATCATCGTGCGAAAATCATGCACGGATTGTTCATGATGATGTCAAAGTTTAGCTAATTTTTTGCCCGAATATGCCTCAAAGTTTATCATCGTGTGAGGTTCAAATCATTGTGCACGGATTGTTCACGATGATGTCAAAGTTTAGCTACTTTTTCGATGGCATATACCCTAAAGTTTGTCATCATCGTGCGAGGTTGAAATCATCGTGCGACAATCATGCACGGATTGTTCACGATGATGTCAAAGTTTGGCTAATTTTTTGGACAGAATATACTCAAAGTTTGTCATCATCGTGCGAGGTTGAAATCATCGTGCGACAATCATGCACGGATTGTTCACGATGATGTCAAAGTTTGGCTAATTTTTTGGACAGAATATACTCTAAAGTTTGTCATCATCGTGCGACAATCATGCATGGATTTTTCACGATGATGGCAAAGTTTAACTATTAACTATTTTTTGGCAGAATATGCCTCAAACTTTTTCATCATAGTGGCATGGGGCAGAATATTCCTATAAGTTTATTACATGTTGTGTCGCATATGTCATATCCTTTAGCTCTGAAGAAGGTTGACTGTCCAGTGTAGTCTCCACCAGAATCACCAGTTTTTCTTCCAGTTACATTTAATTTAATGTCACTTTAGTAACAATCTTCTTGTTTTCTTGCAGCAAACACTCCCGTCGCAGAGCACCCGCTTTCTGGGTACCAGGGATGCATGAGGAACCTCATCATCAACAGGAAGGTCATCAATGTCTCCAAATCTGGAGTTTTCACAGGATCAGCAGGAATCAACATCTGTCCAGTCTTTTAATTTCCAAGCAGATAGGGAAATGGACACTGACATGGGACTGCTGTTACTTAAGGGCAGAGACCACTAAACTGTGCCAGTAGTGGGGAGGTGTTAGGACATGCTACAAGGTCACCCTAACATCCAACCCAGAAACATGGGTGCTTCTTCTAAAGGTTACTTTACCTAACCATTCTATTGCTGCCGCCTGTCCCCAACCCTCCCGCACAACATTTTACCCAACCTACACACATTTACTTTACAGTACAACCCCAAAACTTGCCCATTTGTGGGTATGCTTAAGGCACATTAACCCTTTCTTTGTCAAACCATGCTAAAGGAGGAACGTATTATAGCGGTGTATCAGTATAGTAAGGGTCCAGCCTTGGGATAAACCAACTACTTCACTAGTATGTGTACTAGTACAATGCCAGCAGTCTTCATTCCTGCCATTGACTAGACGACACTGGAGCACTGTGCCCACATTTGGGACAGGTGGTAGAAATCAGGGTTTTTTTTTTTTTTTTCTTTTTAGAAAATTTGTGTTAACTTAATATTATTCCAGCTTCAATTACACATTCGGTGCAGCACAGAAACTGATTTCATGCAAGGTCTAAACCAAGATTACAACCGGTTCTTATGTGATTTGGCAAAGAGAGTCCGTTTCTGCCACTTACAAGCTTCTTAATAATTTCACAGTCATTTTGCTGGGGAGTCGTTAATACATAAAAAAAGAGAACTGCAAGTGACTGTAATTAAAGTGAAACACCGACTCGAAGTAAAAATGGTGGCGGCTGGAGCCTGGCTACAGAACAAGGGAATGTACAGAGACAGGAGAGTTGAGCAATTGGGGGGGCAACAGGGGTAAGGAGAGGGATTTCACCGCCTTCCTCATCACCCTTGTTGCCGTAAACTGAGTGACTTGCGACGACTTAGATGTAACCCACTCGATCATCGTCACCACCAAAGTAGCAGTGACTTGTATTTGACTCACATGCCTCCTAATGACCACCTCCAGTAACACCCTCCCTCCCCCCCAACACCACAACCACCTGCAGTAACCACCGCCCGAGAAACCAATGGGCATAAAATAACCACTGGGTAGAAACAGTCCTATACAGATATTTATTATATTGTCCCTTCCTGTGGTAGAACAGCGTGAATATTTTTTAAAGAAAAATATAAATATATATTTAAGTCTATTTCACTGATTTCACCTCTGCACTTACACATTAAATGTCTGTATATATATTATGCATGTGTGGAACTATTTAATACACGACACTTGGGCAATCATGTTCGATTCAGGGAGTCCCAGGAGCGGCGGCCATTACCACTGAATCAGCATGGGAGCGACTCTCCTCCAGCAATGGCCGCCTCTGCTGGGAGTAGATGAAGAGGTGCCCTTGACCCATAACAGGTAAAATTAGCATTGTAAATGTCTATAGGAAACAAAATGCCTAAACCTACCTGTATTCATTGTAGCTTCCTAATGGAGACGTGTAAAATTTATGGTACAGATTGGGTCCTTGAAAATAAAAACACTTTTTTTTTTCCTCCTGCTTAGTAATCCTTCATCTGGGCAAGAGCCTTGAAGGGGTTCTCTCAACACTGTTTCACCAGCAGTTTTACATTTACTCTGTCTCATCAGGCTTTGGGTGGTTCTATAGCAGTGATTAGAATATTCAGCTTCTAGGTATGTTCACATGGTGTGTTGGATCCGATTCTGGATCAGTTTTTAGATGCGTGTTTGGATCTGTGTTTCGGAGCCAAACCCGCATCTAGCAATGTGCAGTGTGATTTACACCGATTTCAATGTAAAACACGCATCGGTGTTCAGACGAGTGATCCTTGGTGCGCGTTTACTTGCGTCTTTCGGAACCGTTCAAAGATTTGTCTTGATCCGAAAGACGCAGCAGACGCTCTATTTAAAACTATAGGGTGCGATCCAGCTGCAGCCAAAATGCATCCAAACACACAGCTGCAGGTTAGGTGCGATTTACGCAGCGTTTTTCGTATCTAACATACTCTGTGAACATACCCAATTAAAAAAGGTATAGGTGCTGTGACAACTGAAAACACTGGCGGATCTCATTACAAATAATCGTTTGCTCCATGGTGACATTACGGAGACATCGGCTCTCCTGCTGTTTGGAAACTACAACTTCCATCATGCATTTATATAATCTATATCAGTGGGCATGATGGGAGCAGTAGTTCCCCCACAGCTGGAGAGCCAACATTGCAGACCGCTGCGTTACTCCCTGATAACAGTTCTGGTCAGTCAACCATAGAAACCTGCACGCACTCAGAGCACATAAAATGTCTATTGGCCAATGCATTGAGAAAGTCTTCGTGTAACTGTCCCTTCATGTGGAAAGCTAATCTTTGTAGTGAGAAAACCTCTTTACTGGCTGAAAGTGTTAAATAGGAAAACCACAAACCATTGTTGAACTTGGAACGAACTGTTCAGCATTTAATATGGTGTAATTATCCTGGAGCAATTAAGCTGAATAGCGCCCCCCTCGGGTCCTCACCCACAGAAGAGCAAAACAAACACTTGTTCGCAGCGGAGAGGCAGGTTTATTAAACACTGAAATGACATACATGTGGGGGCACATAGCCAGCCCAAAGCACTCAAGACCAATCTGCAGCTGAAAAACACAGGAACTAATCTAAGCTCATGTCTTCCTCCTCCTCTTTCTTCTCCTTGGAGTCGCGCTCTTTCTGGGAGGACGTGTTCTGCATCGCCTTGGCAAACGCTTCAATGTCTGAAAGGGGGGGGGGAAAGAAAGGAAACTTAGTGGGGGCCACATAAAGCATCAAGAGGCGAGTCAAAGGATTTATAGTTTCCACTTGAAAAATCTATTATCACAAGATAATCAGGAATACAATAGTGGGTGTACGGCCCCGAACGTAGGTGCAATTTTTTATTTTTTTGGGGTGGTGGAGAGTATGTAAGTAGTGTTACACTTAAGTATGACATGTACGGTATAAAATAGTGGTTGCACGATAGCCATACATGGTGTTAGGTTGTTTTTTGGAGAGGGTAGTATAAGACAGACTACCACATCTACTCCCCTAACACACCCAATGGGAGGCCAAGTATGCCCCTCAAAAAAAAAAAAAAAAAAAAACCACCACTGTAACACCTCTCGTGCACCCACTATTATATACCCGACATGTCATACAGGATAGTGTAGATCCATGAGGTGGCAGAACTAGATGGCAAAGTTCCCAGTTGGTGGCTGTGAGGGGTGGGCGTTGTGTGGAAGTCACTACCATCTTGTTTTACCACCTTATGGCTAAAGTTGGGGCTTCGTCGCAGTCTTGTTTTGCTTTCTCATGGATCAAGACTATTGAGTACGCAGTGTTATGCCAGAATAGTCATGCAAGACTGACAAGATCATGAAGGCGCTAAAGGAGGGGAAAAAAAAATAAAAAAATTGGAATTGCAACAAGCAGATCATCAAAGCGCACCCCTTACCTCCTTTATTGGCCGCATCCACCGCTTCTGCCGGCAACCCAAACTGGCTCATCAGCGGTCCCAACTGGCAGGAGGCCAGAGCTGCACTAAACATACTCAGGGCCTGAAAGAAGGAGAGTGCACAGGATTAGGTCATGTTTACGGTATTTGAGGGAACGTGGTTCATGCTGTCCGAAACATAGGAAGCAGAAAGTCACTGCAGACCAAAACTGCTCAGTAACTTTCATTTTGCTCCGAAATGGTCAAGCTGAGGGGGTGGCTGGGCAAAAGCTGCACACTGGACTCCCGCCACGACAGTCTCCCCAGACCAGGCTCAGTGGTACTTTGCAACAGCGTTTGAGTTACATTACATCAGTATATGTTATAATCTGTATGTAGTTTACACCACGTACTGATGAGTAGTTTAGTCTAGGAGTCTAAAGGGAGAAGCACAACAGCTAGAGAGGAGTCCAACATGCGGCTTCCTCTCACCTCGACCATTTAAAGCAGGCATCCTCAACTGCGGCCCTCCAGCTGTTGGGGAACTACAACTCCCATCATGCATTTATATAATCTATAACAGAGGAAATGATGGGAGTTGGCGTTTCCAACAGCTGGAGGGCCGCAGTTTGAGGATGCCCGATTTAAAGTAAATCGTGGAGCCAGGTACTTTCTGCCGCCCATGGTTTGAGCAGCATGAACCAGGTGACAGGGTCTCTTTAACACTGTAATAGAAAAGCCTCTTCCCTGAAGAAATATTTAATGAAAAAGGTCAAGCAATGTACCAAGTGCCTGTGTCAGACAGGACTATATGAACTATGAGCAGAGAGCATGGACGGAGCCATCGTACTCGCCCTCCAGGAGACACAGGAATATTAGAATTGCCTGGCGCACCTCCTCGGGTCCAGCAATCTACACTACAGCATTAGGTTTAGGAACACTGGGATCTCACCTGGAGCTGCAAGAAATGCTCCTCCGAGAAGATTGGGGCATTATTAACACAGACGCCTTGTTCAAAAAAGATGTTCTACGGCTTAAACGTGTTCACTCTGAAGATTATCTTTAATATTCTCAAGGAAGCACCTCATGTCTGTATCAGCACTAGGAGAGAACCAAGTTTTCCGGAACCTAATGCTACAGCGCCCGTCGCCTGACCTGAAGAGGGTTGCTGGGTGCTCTGCAGTCCACCGCCAAAGGTAAATCAGGATCCCAGAAATTTTCATAGCTCAGGTCTGTACATTTGCTCCCCTCTGGCTCTCTCAGCTCCCCCAGGGAGGTGCTCCCATTGGATCACATTAGGCTGCGTTCAAATGGAGTTTCTCCATGAATATCTTAATGCATATTATTTATACCTACACACAAAGGGCCACATGTATGAAAACTGTTTAGGTCTAAAACTCACTTTTTTGCACATAGGTTATAGGTGGCCCAAAGTGTCCCACTGGAATGAATGGCAACTCTGGCACAAGGATATTTTGTTAATTATATTAAAGTAGCGCATGATCTGTTAATGGGGTAGCCTCGTTACGAGAAATTCTCTTCGCTAGCTGCGATCCAGCCCTGCATGTGAATGAGGAGGGCGGCGCTAGCGCCGTCCTCCTCATTCACTTCTATGGAAGTGCCGAGTGTAGCCAAGCGCACAGAGTCTGCTATACTTGGAACTTTCATAGAGGTGAATGAGGAGGACGGCGCTAGTGCCGCCCTCCTCATTCACATGCAGGGCTGGATCGCAACTAGCGACAAGCGGCCGGCGAAGATAATTCCTGTAATGGAACTACCCCTTTAAAAAAAAAAAATAATTATATCCAAACAAACACGTGCATGCAAGTCCTCTGGATTTTCTAGGTAGAAGGCATGAAATGAGCTAGGACAGGATTTAGCCCTATTGGATGGGGCCAATAGAAGTCTTTAACGTGCAGTAAAATCTGTATGTTTAATAACCCCCACCCCGTTGCATATTAGGGTATGTTCATAAGGCGTTTTTGGATCTGAAAATCGTATCCAAAAAACACAGCAGCAATTGGATCCAGCATGCAGCTGCTTGTTTGAATCCATGTTGGATGCAGCGGGATTGCACCCTATAATTTGTTATAGGGCTCCTGCTGCGTCTTTTAGGCCAAGAATTGACATGACAATTCTTGGGACGGATCCGAAAGTGAGCGAGACCCGCATTGGTGATCACTCGCCTGAACGCCGATACGTGTTTTACATAGCGAGCAGTGTAAAAATCACACTGCACATTGCTAGATGCGTGTTTGGGTTCGTCTAGATGGACCCAAACACGCATCCAAGAACGTAAGTTCACATGCACCCAACACACCATGTGAACACACCCTTACACTGTATACAGCATATCATTACCGCAACTTTATGTAGCCCATGGGAGGAGCAGGAGACTCTCCTGATTTCTAGCAATTGGTGGTGAGAAGGGGCAGCAGGGTTGGGAGATTTGGTGCCCAGATCCCCATGGGTTAGAGCTGTGGTTACAGCGAGTAGGGAGCACAGACTTCAAATCATTTCAGAGGAGGAACCATGAAAAGGGATAAAGTGCAGTAAAGACCTGTTCAATGTTCATATTTCAGCCATTAGGCCCCAGGCACCTCCAAGTCGAGCAAACCAAAAACTTGCACTCACCCAGGGCTCCTCACCGAGCTGAGTGCACCCGAGTCGCAGTCAGGGTCTCGTAGGTAGGACACATTACCTGTCTGAAGGTCACGTACCTGCTGAAATTGAGGAGAGGTGAGTGTGTTCTGGATTTCCTCCGCCGTCTGTGGCAAGGACTCTCCTGACGGGAGGTACGGCATCAATCGCTCCTGAACTTCAGCATTAGCCAAAATGGGCGCCATGATCTCCGGTGTGAGGACGCTCGCCAGATCCAGAGCTGAAGGACAAGAACAGTCCAGGATTATATCCCATTATCGGCAGCCACAGTGCAGGGTATCAATAGCTGGAGTATGGCAGTAATAGCACCAGACTAATAATTACCCAGCATGCCTCAGTCACTAGTAATGACTCGCCAGCCGCAGGACACCAGTCCCAGCCACCAGATCAAGGTGAAAATGAATGAACTGCACTGATTACTGGGGAGCGGCTGCCAGTTCTACAGCCAACATCACGCCAGGACCATCTGCACTATTGTCCGTGCACAGCAGCCGAAACTTACTCCGGGCAGCAATACAAGTGACTGGCATCTAGGTCTGGGCTCGTGAGGAGGTGAAAAGCCGCCCCAGTCCATTATGTGCATGTGAAAACAGTCACCTCCATCCAAGAGCGTGCGTGTAGCCTCCCTGCCCTGTACAGTCACCTCCATCCAAGGGCGCGCGTGTAGCCTCCCTGCCCTTACAGTCCCCTCCATCCAAGGCGTCGCGTGTAGCCTCCCTGCCCTATACAGTCCCCTCCATCCAAGGGCGCGCGTGTAGCCTCCCTGCCCTGTACAGTCACCTCCATCCAAGAGCGCGCGTGTAGCCTCCCTGCCCTGTACAGTCACCTCCATCCAAGAGCGCGCGTGTAGCCTCCCTGCCCTGTACAGTCACCTCCATCCAAGAGCGCGCGTGTAGCCTCCCTGCCCTGTACAGTCACCTCCATCCAAGGGCCGCGGTGTAGCCTCCCTGCCCTGTACAGTCACCTCCATCCAAGTGCGCGCGTGTAGCCTCCCTGCCCTGTACAGTCACCTCCATCCAAGGGCGCGCGTGTAGCCTCCCTGCCCTGTACAGTTACCTACATGTTCACATTATATAAGGTGTTCTGCCCCTTCAGGGAGACTACGGACACCTCAGACCGGGAGGCGCAGAGAACTGCAACCAATGAACGGTGGGCAGCGGGTGTGCGAGTGGTTGTACTCGCACCAGGTTATGATATGGTGCGGTTTTTTTTAAAAGCAATTTCTCTACAGCAGCTGCAATTCATTGTGGGGGAGGAGGGACACAAAAGGACATTTTGGGCCTCTCACAGCCTTCAAGTCGGGTTAAAGAGGACCTGGGGCGTCTCCTGCCATTAGTGTTCGTAAATCCCTGTGTTCCTTATGTCATAACTCTGGAGCCTCTTCTCTTATAACTTTGCGTTATAATGTTCCTCTTATTCCTCCTAGAAATGACTGAATTAGTCAGGTGGGTGTTACCAATGTGGGGGGGAGGGGGGTACAGATTATGTAGGGACTCCACTCCTAATTGGTAACACCCACCTGACCAATTCAGTCATACATTTCTAGGAGGAATAGGGGAGTAACAGCACAACACAGAGATATAAGAGAAGAGGCTCCAGGATTGTTATCTCACAGGGATTTTTTTTAGAATGGACAGGTCAAGTCCTCTGACCGTTCAAGCACCGCCGCTGCTGCAGATGGCATCATGTGTGGCTGCTCTGTCATGTGACCACCCACTCGTCATCACAGGGTCATGTGAAGTCACCGGCCAGGAGCAGCGTTAGTTTTTCTGTACAGCCTCTGCAAGCAGCTAAGAACTTCAATAATGGAGAACCCCTTGAAATGGATTTACAGCTTTCATGTTGGAGCGAGTTCTCCATGGGCAGACCCTGGGCTGTGGCAGCAGTATAGACCGAGCTCTGATCACAGCCAGTTACCTTGTCCACCCTCTGCATTGGCGGGCACATTCATAGTAGCCAGAATATTCTGCAGGTCACTTAGCTGGATGGGTTGTGTGGGGCTTGTGGCAGCACTGGCACCATTACCGGAACTCACTGCAGGGCTGGGGGTGGCAGCAGGCACGGACGCCGGAGCAGCTGGGGTGGTCGTGGTGGTTCGTGTGGAAGACGAGGTGGAGGATGGGGTAACAGCTGCTGACTGGCTGCGAGAGCTGGGGAGAGAGTTATAGAGCAGTCATCACGGACCTTGTCCTGACCTTCCTCCGCGCGCCAACCCCCGCAGGGGCCACATCCACATTACCTGGACGAGGAGCTGCTTGTTGTGGGTCCTCCGCTGCCCAACAAACTAGCCAGGCCTGGACCAGTCAGAGCACCAAGGCCACCTGCAAGATACCACAAATCAACTCACTGGCCTCCCCGGTGACAAGGTCATAAGCACAAGGTTGTGAGGAAGGGATAGCAGCGACACTTACCGAGCCCCCCCAGCCCAGTAGGGCCAATAAGCTGCATCAGTTGGTTGTGACTCATGTTTCCCAGCAGGCTTTGCAGGCCGCCTTCTCCTACAGAGAAAAAGTAGAAATGGTTTTACATGGAGGAGGGTACAGAAGACCCCCCCCCCCTCAAAAAAAGGGCAATCAGAATAAATCCCCAGATCAGCGACCCTTCTCCAGAATCCCGGTCACTATAACTTGTTATATTATTACATCTAGAAATGTATCCAGACCCTTCTCCGGAATCCCGGTCACTATAACTTGTCCCATTATTACATCTAGAAATGTATCCAGACCCTTCTCCAGAATCCCGGTCACTATAACTTGTTCTATTATTACATCTAGAAATGTATCCAGACCCTTCTCCGGAATCCGGTCACTATAACTTGTCTATTATTACATCTAGTAATGTATCCAGACCCTTCTCCAGAATCCTGGTCACTATAACTTGTTCATATTATTACATCTAGAATGTATCCAGACCTTCTCCAGAATCCTGGTCACTTAACTGTTATATTATTACATCTAGAAATGTTCCAGACCTTCTCCAGAATCCCGGTCACTATAACTTGTTATATTATTACATCTAGAAATGTCTCCAGACCCTTCTCCAGAATCCCGGTCTCTATATCTTGTTCTATTACATCTAGAAATGTCTCCAGACCCTTCTCCAGAATCCTGGTCACTATAACTTGTTCTATTATTACATCTAGAAATGTATCCAGACCCTTCTCCAGAATCCTGGTCACTATAACTTGTTCTATTATTACATCTAGAAATGTCTCCAGACCCTTCTCCAGAATCCTGGTCACTATAACTTGTTCTATTATTACATCTAGAAATGTATCCAGACCCTTCTCCAGAATCCTGGTCACTATAACTTGTTATATTATTACATCTAGAAATGTCTCCAGATGCTTTTTGAACTGTTAGTGAATTCACCATGACAAGTCCCTCTGGCAGAGAAATCCATAGTCTCACTGCTCTTACAGTAAAGAATCCCTTTCTATGTTTATGTAGAAACCTTCTTTCCTCCAGACGCAGAGGACGCCCCCTTGTTCTGGATACGTTCCGGGGTAAAAATAGATCCTGGGAGAGATTTCTATTTTGACCCCTGATATATTTATACATATTTATTATGTCCCCCCGAAGCCGTCTTTTCTCTAAACTAAATAACCCTAATCTTGCTCATCTTTCTGGGTATTGTAGTCCACCCAGTAATTTTATTATCTTTGTTGCCCGCCTTTGTACCTGTTCAAGCTCTGCAATGTCTTTCCTGTGCACTGGTGCCCAAAACTGTCTCCAATATCCCTTGTGTGATCTACCAGTGACTTGTATATGTGGGAGAATAATGTTCCATCATGTGCATCTATGCCCCTTTCAATGCACCCCATGATCCTATTTGCTTTGGCTGCTGCTGCCTGACACTGGCTGCTACAATTAAGTTTACTGTCCACCAGGATTCCCAAGTCCTTCTCCAGTCACTTTTTCCATTTAACATGTAATGGATTTCTCTTCCCCATGTGCAGAACCTTGCATTTATCTGTGTTAAACCTCATCTGCCATTTCTCTGCCCAGGCATCCAACTTATCCAGATCCCTTTGTAATAACATATTATCCTCTATTGTGTTGATTACTTTACAGAGCTTAGTATCATCTGCAAAGATCGATATTCTACTGTGCAATCCCTGTGTAAGAACATTAATGAAAATATTGAGGATAGGGCCCAATACTGACCCCTGTGGTCCCCACTAGTAACAGTGACCCCTCCAATACTGACCCCTGTGGTCCCCACTAGTAACAGTGACCCCTCCAATACTGACCCCTGTGGTACCCTACTAGTAACAGTGACCCCTCCAATACTGACCCTTGTTATACCCCACTAGTTACAGTGACCCCTCCAGTCCCCACCAGTAACAGTGACCCCTCCAATACTGACCCCTGTGTTACCTCACTAGTAACAGTGACCCCTCCAAAAAGGTGGATCAGCAGTAACATGGGCATACAAGTGTAGGCTGCAGGTCATGCAGAGCCAATCGGCACCAATACTGAAGCCTGGTGACCCTGCACTCCAGAGTACAAGCACTCACCTCCCAGGGCTGTGAGCTCGTGCCCCCCACTGCCGCTGCCGCCCAGTGCTCCAGGCATAGGAGGGTTGTTGAGATACTCGTTGACCTTGCGGCAGTATTCTTCATCTTTGTCAGTCTTGGGTTCCTGTGTGCAAAAAAACAAACCCAATTATAATAGGAGCATCCATTACCCATTATGTGCAGGAGCGGAGCGCAGCCGGGGTAACAGTCCAGACTTGTAGAGTCTCTGCGAGGGGCAGCGCCCTTTTCTGCACTTATTACCCAGACGCTGAGCTGTGAAATCCTCCATTATCCTCATCATTAAATATTCATAGGTTTTCGCTGCACAATTAGCGACGAACAAAGGGAACAGGAATAGATTGAATCTGAATAGATTACAAGTTCATCTGGATTCTGAACTCCCCTGCACGTTATAGTGCTGCCATAGACTGCAGCGCTGCATCCGCCTCAGTCAGCTGATCTGCAGGGGGTGCAGTAATGACGCATTAAATCGTGCAGGGACAGGAATCACACACTATTCATGGAGCCAGGAAGAACAGGGAACGTGAGGATTGCACATGGGATGGATCCGCTGTAGACTGGAACACAGAAAATCTGCGACGGATTACAGCAACCGTCCGGCTGAGGGGGATCTACAATGCTTACGTCCACATGGTGGAAACTGACCGGGGGTGCGGATTGTTAGACCCTCAGCATGCCAACTGAGATCACAATTTTACCCCTCTGACCTGACTGGGGTGTAACCCAAATGATCCGTAGGCACTCACCCTATAGGATGGGCTTATACTATTGCCTGCAGGATCCACTTCCAGCTTCCAAATTACAGACAGTCCTCGACTTACATCTGTCCCCTAGTTACAAACGGAGACTTATGGGGCGTGCTGGCACTTGTAGTTCCATAGTAGCTGTGGAACGACAAGTTCCAGCATGCCACAGCAGCACATGAGGTGAAATCTTCATAACAGGGGCACAGACAGCAAAACAAATGTAAAAACCCTTCCCTGCACTATCCAAAACAAATTTTTTTTTAATAAATATATCTGTTCCGACTTACGCACAAATTCAACAAGGACAAACCTACTGTCCCCTATCCTGGGGACTGCCTGTAACGAAAAAATATTTATGTCTCCTCACCCATCTGAAACCCTCTCTTTACCCCGTTAGTGGTTTGTGCAGCTACAGGACATCACATCCTTCATTTCATACACTAGCCACTGCTACAACACAAGGGGGGCAACGCTTCCCAGATCTTCTACTCTCCATAACCCCCTCATCAATGGGGCACAGAAAGTGGCTGAACATGCCTCAAAAACCGGTCCTCCAGAACAAGAGATGCTCCTTGTAACCATCATGCATTTTGGCCAGAAGAGGAGGATCCCGACCACGTGACCGTCTTTACCCCCTTCAAATTCGGAAGACCCCGTTTGGGTGTGAAATGGGTTTTCAGAGAACCTCTTTAAAAGTTCAGACTTTGCAGGACATCTTAAAGCACAGGTGTCAAACTGCGGCCCTCCAGCGGTTGGGAAACTACAACTCCCATCATGCATTTATATAATCTATGACAGTGGGAATGATGGGAGTTGTAGTTTCCCCAACAGCTGGAGGGCCGCAGTTTGACACCCCTGTCTTAAAGGAATCAGGCCTCCCCATAGAAGCGCATTACTTCATAGAAATAACCAGAGCGGGTCAGAGACCATCTTGGCCCATGCTGGGCTCAGTACACCCCATGTCTGTCTAGGGCGCGCGTCAGGAAAGCTCCCTACGTACAGGCCAAGTGTATCCAAAAGAGTGAATGGCCCGAACGGAGGCCAAGAGTGCGCATAGGTCTGTAGGCCACCAACAAATACAACCTGGTGCCAGAAAGGTGTGTACGGAGCCCAGGTCACCGCATTAGTGCACCAATTCCTACCAGTTATATATAGAATACTCGCTTGGTCTTGGTTGAGCAGCCGCGGTGGCCATTATGTAGGTTGTGCACCTGATGGACGAAATCTACAGCAGTGAGGGGAACGCCTCCCAGGAGATGGACCCTGGAGACCCCCGCCGATACAAGCGGCTGGTCACATGGTAGGTACACAGCGCCAGGACGCTACACTCAGCGACCCACCGCAGTGCAATCACCACACAGTACATCGTCATGCCCAGTTTAGCCTTGTGGTGGTGTGTACATGTCAGGTGACCACTTGTTTGTATTGCAGTTGGGGTGGGGGGGGGGGGGAGAGGGGTCTCCAGGCAACTTTTCTGGGAAGGGTTCCCCTCACATGTGCTGTAGATTTCATCAATCAGATAAACAACCTACATAATGGCCACCACAGCGAGCAAGAGAATCCCCCTGGGTGATTGCGATCTGCAGACAGGAAGTAAGGGCCTGAATAGGGTGCGACCAGGAACCAGAACTAAAACCCATAAGCTCCATCCCATCGATAAACCATCAAAATAACCAAGTCTCAGAGGGATGACCCATAACTCGGGAACGGGCCCCTGAAAGTCCCAGCTCAGAAGGGAGACCCGGTCAGCCACGTGCACAATTCTCCATTCTGTTCTATGGGAGTTCCCGGTACAGGGGAGCGCTGGGTTCTCCATTCTGTTCTATGGGAGTTCCCGGTACAGGGGAGCGCTGTGTTCTCCATTCTGTTCTATGGGAGTTCCCGGTACAGGGGAGCGCTGTGTTCTCCATTCTGTTCTATGGGAGTTCCCGGTACAGGGGAGCGCTGTGTTCTCCATTCTGTTCTATGGGAGTTCCCGGTACAGGGGAGCGCTGTGTTCTCCATTCTGTTCTATGGGAGTTCCCGGTACAGGGGAGAGCTGTGTTCTCCATTCTGTTCTATGGGAGTTCCCGGTACAGGGGAGCGCTGTGTTCTCCATTCTGTTCTATGGGAGTTCCCGGTACAGGGGAGCGCTGTGTTCTCCATTCTGTTCTATGGGAGTTCCCAGTACAGGGGAGCGCTGTGTTCTCCATTCTGTTCTATGGGAGTTCCCAGTACAGGGGAGCGCTGGGTTGTCTCCATTCTGTTCTGTGGGAGCTCCCAGTACAGGGGAGCGCTGTGTTCTCCATTCTGTTCTATGGGAGTTCACTGTACAGGGGAGCGCTGTGTTCTCCATTCTGTTCTATGGGAATTATCAGTACAGGGGAGCGCTGTGTTCTTCATTCTGTTCTATGTAAGTTCCCAGTACAGGGGAGCGCTGTGTTCTCCATTCTGTTCTATGGGAGTTCCCAGTACAGGGGAGCGCTGTTTTCTCCATTCTGTTCTATGGGAGTTCCCAGTACAGGGGAGCGCTGTGTTCTCCATTTGTTTATGGAGTTCCCAGTACAGGGGAGCGCTGTGTTCTCCATTCTTGTTCTATGGAGTTCCCAGTACAGGGGAGGCTGGGTTTCTCCATTCTGTTTTATGGGAAATTCCCAGTACAGGGGAGGCTGGGTTTCTCCATTTGTTCTATGGGAATTACCCGTACAGGGGGGGACTGGTTTTCTCCATTTGTTCTATAGTTCCCCGTCAGGGGAGCGTGGGGTTTCTCCATTCTTTCTAGGGATTCCCGTAAGGGGGAGGCTGGGGTTTCTATTTTTTAAAACCCCG